>JAIPMN010002554.1:0-20544 GCA_020650975.1 Apostichopus californicus
CCTGTGTTATTCAGAGCAACAGCGCATTCGAATTCCAGATCGCAGAACAAATTGTTGTTGATAGTGGTTGCCAGGGGAATATGATGAACAAAACTATTTCGCCGGAATAGACGGCACCGATGAACAGGTGCAAATGTTAAATTGAGTTTAGTACAGGAAGTGACACAGTGTACAGTACAAGCAAGAAAATACAAATAAATAAAAAATATCGTCGAATATTTTACAAAAGTAGGCTAATATATGCGGTTGACCCTATATATTTCTATTAGTAGCTCTGCGATTAAAGTTATTCAACCCTATAGAAATGGTATCATCCTAATTATTTGCATATGTACATGGTAGACAGTTACAACAAGTGCATGAAGTTTCCTGACCGGCTGTACATACCGCGCGTACACAGTTGCAGTAATCTACACTGCTCAATTGTGTATATGTACATCTTGTTCTTAGTACGAGGTAATTTACGCGGAACTCGGGTCGAAGCAACGGGTTTTTTAAACAAAATATTTCTAAGTTAGTGATATCGATGGATTAATCACCCGTTAGAATGGAGGGAAAACACAACGAGCCTTCATATGATCGTATCAAATAGTTGCAACGATGGTGCTGATGAGATGTTTTACTATAGTGTGAAAATATGACATGTTTACAAAGATGCAAGTTACTGTTCAATATCGTTGATCGCACAAAAAAACCGTTTTGGATTTGATATATTTTTGATCACCGGAATCTTGCGTTACCACCAAACTTTTAGAAAAGTATCATTATTGTATGTGATTGATTTACCAAAAAAAGGTAAGAGTTTCTGTTTCGTATCTTCGGAGTTACAAGCAAAAGTCGGCGATTCTTACGCGGAACTCATGCATACGCGGAACCCATGTACCTACTGTAGTCATATTCTGATACCTCGGTTACGGAATCGTAGGGGTGGGCAAATGAATCGAGTTCCTATAAATATAAAATTTACAATGTAGGGTATGGACCGCTCTCAAATCGGGGTGGAGTAGACTTGAATGTGTTTACCAGTGTTTTGAGGTGCGGATGCCAGCTTTTCAGGTTCAACCTTCATGGCAAATGGTCATGCCTTGCCTACGTGTATTTTTTCTCTCGCCGTGACAGGCCTCCACTAACTGTTCACTACCTGGTGCAGGTTTCGTGCAGCAACCAGAGAGCTATTTTAAATATTAGTGGTCGGTAAGGGTGTGACCGTTTAAACGGTTAACCGGCCGCAAATGCACTATCCGTTTACAAAATCACAAACCGTATAAACGGAAAATTACGATAATTTTTCCCTTAACAGAATTAGCGTATATTGTGAAGCTTTGAGTGGAACGAGAAAGAGAGATATATGGAGGGGACATTCAAAGAGAATATCTGAAAAACCTTACGATATTTTTCACAAATATTGATGCTTAGATAAGTGCTTCCTCACAATCAACGAGCCGCCCGAAAACTCGCTCCGCTTACGTAAAACTTCTAGGTATATAACACGTGGAAAAACCCGACTTTTTGCACACATAATTCCCACTGACATTGGTCACAGAACATAAGTAGGTCATCAGCATTCGAACTTCCCCAAGTTGATCGCACCATGGGAACGACACGACACATTGAACATGATGTTACATTTTGCCGCCAATGCAAATTATGAATGGTACTGTGCTGCGCGGTTAAAACTTAACCTATTGCGACACAAATTTTGGGAAGCTGTTGTTGAAGTAACTTTTGTATCAAATGTAAAGTACTCGATTCAATTCAATTCATAAGACTTTATTTCAATCTCTTGTATTAAAGTATGCAATTTAACAGTAGATCTGGGTAAATGTACAAGAGAACATAGAGATTGAGGAGTGCCAACAAGAAGCTCTGTAGAGCTTGTTTACATTGACACCCCTTTACAAATAAAATATAGAATGAAAGCTTAAGTATACAGAGAAAACAGAACTAAGATGGCAATGAAAGGAAATACATAATCAATGATAGTTTCATATAAGATACTCTTTAAGATGTTTTTTGAAGGTGTTCAAAGTTTTACAACCAGTAATAGTAGTAGGGAGGTAATCCGCATTACAAATATAACGAATGGCTCTCTTTAGAAGTAAATAAAGGGGTTCAATTCTAGAAGCATGGGTACTGCCCCAAATAACATTACAATAGGTAAGATAGGGAAGTATGAGTGTATTATACAAAGTAACCAATGTGCTTCTGGGAAGGATTTGGCGAAGTCTATTAAGAACTCCAACGCCTTTAGACACTTTCATACAAATATTCTGAATAGGATTATTCCAAGAAAGATGATTATCGATATAAACGCCAAGAAATTTAGTAATCTGAGACAGCATAACTTCAACACCGCAAAGTCTGATTCTATTTATGTTAGGATTTAAGTGCTTTGAAGGTGTACTAAACACAATAGAGGTAGTTTTCTTAACATTGAGTGACAATTTATTTCCAGAAAACCAATTATGAATATATGTAAACTCATTCTGTATAGTATCCAATAGAAAATCAATGTCATTACTGGAAAACAACAGGTTGTATCATCAGCATAAAAGATTATATGAAATTTATTGCTGGCTCTATAGCGGTCATTAACATAAATTTTAAACAACAATGGACCAAGTATGGACCCTTCAGGAACACCACACTTAATTGGCTTAGAAACAGAATTTATATATTATTAATAGCAACAAACTATATTATATTATTATTAATGATATTATATTGTAATATTACCTCTACTCTTCGCGTGCATACGATTCCAATCACCATTTTATTTTATTTTCGACAGATGACACGGCAGAACTCCAGAAGATTCTCGAAGGGAGGAAGGAGGAAGCCCCGATGGGCAGAGGACATCGAGCAAAGAAGAGGAAAGTCATCGAGAGTGCGCCAGAGAATGTAAGTCATTGCTATTCAATAAACAATAAATGAACGTATTTTTCATTTTCCCCTATCAATTTTTTGCTTATTTTCCTGCCTGCTTCTGGGAATCCATCGTGCTTCGCGCACATTTTGAAATTGCTTTATTAGCAAATGAATCATCCATCACACAATCGAAAAGCATTCTGTTTTTCCTTATTTCGTTCATAGAATGTGTCTCAGCATTGTCAGCAACAACACAAGAAAACAAAGAAATCCAAGCAACCGAACTACAGGAGCTTCATGAATGAAATTCTTGCAGAGGTGCCCCAAGGAACTACAACTGCTGACAAGGTGATTTATAGCAACTGCACTTCTTTCACCTCACTATAACAAATTTAGTACCAATATCAGTTGTGCATAGTGATAGGAGAAAGCTTCGTCATCATGCTCGTGTGAATTCGCGTGTCTTTGTGTGCTTACCGTACTCCTCATCGCTTGGTCACGGAAATTCCGATCGTTGTTACCGTGCCCCCACCCCCACCCCTGTGAATTTGGTAAAATATGCTATGAGGTTGGAAGTCGAGATATAGTCAACATTTAGTGGCGAAAATTTTGAAGGTCATCTGGAGGTTATTCGAGGTCATTAGAAGTCAATTGAAAACGTTCATATTATTAGTACATGGTTGGTATGCAGTTCACCATACTTTTGGAGTCATGTTCCTAACATACGATTGAACTTATGGTTGGTATGTTTGTATCAGACTTGATAGGAAATACATGTCCGTCTGACGTGACATCATAAAAATAATGATTATAGAGACATCATGGTTCAGAAACTCATAAGTCTGTTTTGGTTATGTAAGAATCAAATGCATACCATTTTTCAGGATAACACCATACAGAAACTGGAGGAGATCGAGGAAATGAAAGAGGAAAAGAAGCAACTGCGATGGAAACATCATATTGTATAACGGAGTCTGAATAATTTATTTACATGATTGATATTTCAGATTTGCCGGATATGTTGGCACAGATGCGGGAGCTGAGGAAACCATCCACAGATGAAGGCTCCACCAACCAGATTGTTGAGGTATGCGGCTCTACTGACGTGTAAACTAATAAGGTCAAAGTGAACTGTTCGCATCTCATTCCACTCCAGGGGAGGGGGGGGTGGAGGATGATAGTACACAGTCAAATCTACATACCTTCCGCAGCGTTGGGGGTTCAAAATAAAGGGATCACTTTTCACCCCATTGCTTTTCACTTTAGTGATGGAAAATCTACGGTGAGTGGAGGGTGCCTATAATTTTTCCGAGCAGATCTCATTAATATTCAATAATTAGCGGGACTTGGAAGCAAATCGTTTGAATGTCACCATCTTTATGCTCGATCCTCTTCCAACTTGCTCTTGTGACATCATTGAAGAGTGGGGTCAGTAGCCATGCTCGACCTCATCATACCCCATGTGTTTAACATACCGTAAGCAATGCTGTAGGGAGGACAATCCAGTGCCCAACGAGTGGAGAAAAGGCGTTGGGTGCCGCTGTTTGGGAGGCAAGATTGAAAAATGATGCCTTAAGCCAAACATACCGAACCATATGCCTACTGTTGAGGTATGTCATCAACATATGCCTGTGGGAAACAACCCAAAGGCAAGGAATCACGAAGTCAGCGGCTTTCTTGTTACATGATGAAAACAGTCTCGATTGGTCGAACTGATAATGGCAAAATATTTTTGATTTTTCAACACAACCCACCGAATTACCGCAACGGCCTATGAAGCAGGGATGGCCGCATTGATCAAAAGGTGCAATCACCAATAACCCACGAAAATGGTAAACGACATGCTAACTGGCCTGTATAGCACCGGATACATGGCCACTCATACTTTGACTGGAATCAGTGAGTCCGGCAAGGGTTTCCTATTGTTTGTTTGTAGTGCGGATGACATTGCTATTCATGAATGGACGGGGCTCAGAACCAAAGCCTTTTTTGGAGCTGATCACGATGAGTGGAAGATGCAGTGTGACAGATTGTTCTCATATTTGTGTGACAGATACCCATAGTGAGTAGATAGTCCCTATTGTTTTCAGAGCCGATTTTCATGAGTGGGCGTGGCTCAGACCCAAAACCTTATAATTTCTCGTGAACACGAACAGTGGAAGACGCAATGTCAGATTACTCATAGTGAATAGATAGTCCCTATTGATCTTGGTGCCGATCTCAATATTATTCATGAGTGGGCGGGGCTTTGAAGCAAATCCTCCATATGCGAATATCCTTATAGGACCGTATGTCCAATTCACTTCCAACTTGCTTTGATGACATCATTGCAGCTCATTGGAAATTCTCTGACATAGCATGTTCAAGAGATTATGTTAAAAACTACAAATACAAAAAGGACGGTGCAGCACACCTTCAGGTGGTTTCCCTGAAAGATAATAAAAAAGAAACAAAACATAAAAATAAAGTCGCTAAATTGTGTACCAGACTAACTGTACTCTCTGTGACCCAATTACGGTGGTTTCTACACTGTCTGAACAACTACAATAACAAGGGTAGATCTGGGAGCACCACTAGACTTAACACATAATAGTTATGAGATTGTGACATTTAAATTTCGGCACGTCTGCCTTACAATCTCTCCGTCCATTTCTGGGCAGGGCATTACACTAATAAAACAATAACACAAATTGACCTAGTAAATTACATCTCAACCAGTTCCCCGTACACAGAACGTGTAACTTATTACAGTATACATCGTTGAAGAACTAATTGTGGTTACCACAGCAGCGAGAGGCAATTTGTCCAAAACCAATTTCAACAGAGGTGAATTTAATCTTAATCAGTGCTGGTTAACACATTAAGTGTTGAATAATGAAAGAAAATACCTGAATGAATAATTAGATAACGTTACGCAGGCTCACTGGGGTGGCTTGCCTATTACACACATATATTCAACGATAACATGGGCGCAGCCATCTTGTTTGTGATAGGGCGCTCTATCGGAATATAGTACGAAATACATTACACACTAAACAATTCACCGTAAAGCACGCTTAGCCTGGACAATGAACACACGATGCCCTCGAATACAACAATAACAAGGCATGTGAACTTATAATAATATATTTTAACAGTACAAAACTTAACTAAGCCCTAGAAAATACTCGATTTGAACTTGAATACCATCGTTATGCATTCTCGGAAAAAATAAACCTAGGCCTACCCACACGATATCACGATAGGGTAACCCACGCTGAGACTAGGTCCACGTTGTAGGAACAAAAATACGAATTGTGAGTCATAAACTCACTAATACTTCCCTATCCTAACATGAGCCAGAGCTTAAATATAATATTCATATAATTACCTCAATTACGTCTTGAAAACGGCATCTTCGGCAATCAACTCTATATTTGAAACTGGATCCTTAAAATGTCTTGTGTACATATAAAGGATAAAGTATCAAGGTACAGCACTACACATAGCTCAGATGGTAGAGCGGATTGTACGGCAGTATGTTGTGGGTTCGAGTCCCGCTCGTGCTAAGTTGTCCCCGTCATTCGAGTTCTCGTTAAAGGAGTAGCGGAGTTGCATGTACAGACTTGCTCACTTGCAATAGTTGCATTAAAAGTTGGATTACTATATTATTACTATTATAACATACTCAGCCTAATCTAGAGTCTCCATTCTTTTTCCAGAACGTGTGACAGGCGCGTTCCCAAAAACAACACCATCGGCTGTAAGAGCCATGATGCGACAGAAGCTGGCGAACGCAGTCAAAACTGTGAAGAGGAATGCAGCCGAGCAGTAGCACAGCCGGACGTATGCAGTTGTTAAATGCTTCAGAACTTAATTGTCAACCTGTTACTTGTATTTGATTTGGACGGACGTGAATAAAGAAATCGGAACCACGAAAATTAACCCATGTGGCGTTTGTGATCATTGTCTCGGATGCTGCAGTGAAAGTATATATTTGGGAATTTTTTTGGAAAATTGAGCTACCAGTGGCATTCGTAGAAGCTGTATTGATCTTCGTTGTGTGGATTAGACGGATTAGCTCAGTCGGTAGAGCTATGGACTTGTGATTAGTAGATCGTGGGTTCGATTCCAGCCAAGGGCTGCTCCGTAGTGTAGTGCTGTTAGACAAAGCACGGCTTCTCGATTGCCTCTCTCCACCCAGGTGCTAATTGGGTGAGGCAACTATTGATAATTGGCAGAGAAATGTGCGCTGGCTTGTGGCTGCACCCTATGGGATGTCCCCCGGGGGACACGCTCCGCTCCGGTGACGTATGTCTGGATCGATCAGATTGGACAGCGCACATAGTGCAGGATCGACAAGTTGTCTATGATCGGGGTAATATCTGTGAAGCGCTTCCATACTTCGGTGATAAGGCGCTACGGTATATAAGAAACAAGATATTATTATTGTTATTATTATATAATATATTATGGAACGATGAATAATTGTTCATGTATTCATATCGATATAGCGCCTTTCCACGAAAGTGCTCAAAGCACTATTACTCCGCTGAACATGGGAAGCAGGCACGCATTCCGGCGATCCCCAACAATTTGTTGCAGCAATTTATGTGCAGGTTGTGCTCAGGTCCATCGCAGGTCTCCAATTCTTGCCTGGGTAGGAGTGGAGCAATGGAAAGAGTGTTTCGGGTTTCGAATCCACAATCCGCTGATCTCAGGTCTGTTGCTGCGCCGACGGAGCTAGCAGGGTATGTTCTCCAGAATGAAGGTTTTTCACAATTGATAGGTTCCCATCAACAGATATGAGTCTTTCAGCCTTTAGCGACTCCCCAAAATACTGAGAGGTGTGATAAACAACCAAAGTACGGCTGTACCATATGCAACCTGCCCCCTATATGAGGTAATCCATGATGGAATCTGTCGGAGCAAATTAAGCAATTTTGTAGTATTGGAGGTGCAACTGTGTACAACTGTACTATCAGTGTGGTAAAAGTGTGGTATTGTACCACGGTATTCCATAGTTAAAGTATGCTCAATTTGTGTGATAATACCATGGTAAAGTCATGGTAAATACACGGTAACTTTGATGTCTTCAATATTCACTGTGGTAAATCTTTGGTGAACATGTGGTAGAAGCATGGTAAATACATGGTATTTTTGGTGTAAGTTACCATGGTAATACCATGACCATAGGGCCAAAATACCATGATATACCATGGTAACTTACCACTTATTTACTACGCTCTTACCATGGGTCTACCATGGTAAAAGTCTAGTAATTTACCGTAGTAAAAGCATGGTAAATTTTTACCTGTGGAGCCAAGAGACCTAGCAAGGGCTAGCCTAAGTCAGGCTATAATGACAACCCACTAGTACTAAGTACAATACATATACTATATATTCCAGCACCCATCGAGTGCGCACCTAGGCTAATGTTATTTATCACCGTAGCAACGTATTTGTATTGCAACATAAACAAAATAGGCATTGTGCATTTCTCTTTATTTTCATAACAAGAATGTCAAATTGATACAACAATTCTGGATTATACATTACCGACATGTTTCTGAACAAAATAACTCCAATTTTACCATTTTATTGAAATCAAACTTGTGTCTTCTTGCAACTTAGCTACAAAGTAACAACAATTTACTGCAATTTATTACAGTTGCTGACTTCCTGTTGTTATTTACTGAAAAGGTCAGGTCAAGGTTCTCATGATCATTTAACACGTCCAAGTTAAACTAAAGGGAAAATTGCAAATCCCATTACCAGTAACATGGTACATCCTCAATTTGCACACCTAAAAATGTAAAACATTATTTGTTGAAAATTATCAAAACGTTGCTTCAACCTAGAGTGTAAATTCTTTTCAGAACCGATATTGTTTTACCTACAATACGATGTCATACTCAAACAGGACAATAAACAGATGCGAGAAATATGGCAAATTTACGATGCGATATGTAGTTCCGACAAAAATCTCTTTTTTTAAAGGGATTTTTCCGAAATTTGTGCTGAAAAAAGGCTTAGGTGCGCACTTTACGGGCACCCCATTCTATGTGTTAGTGTGCAAATTGAAGAAGTGCGCAATTGACAACACCTTATGATACTGTTTTGCATTATATATCAAGTCTATCATGTTTTGTTTGCTACATTGTGCATTTGGGATCAAAAAGCACGCGTTCTATATGGCATTTTTCCCTGCGCATTTGCTGGATACGTTGAAAAAAGTTAACTGTGACTGACCAGTCATTAACATAGTACATACACATGTTTGTTGGTAGGCCTATGTGCATCTCTATGTAAGATATTGCTGATTGAGACAAAATAAACCCGTAGGTGCACACTCAACGGGCACCTCAACACAATGTACTAATTAAGTTAGCCTAGGCCCGTAAAGCCTTAGCCATTAGTCTGCCGAGCTAGTGTAATACGTTCGTTTAAAGCTTCCTAACACGTATGAGGCTTCCTAAAAGGAACTCTAGGCCGGCAATTTGGATCTGCCAAAACATTGTGTGCTGAAGCCTCCGCACAATCAGTGTCGATTTAGGCCTAGTAACTTGTTCCAAATTCATACCTAGTAATAGCTGATCTCTTTTCAGTTCCCTTATTACATGTAGGCCTACACTGAAAAAAAATACTGAATTTATATAAAGAATAAGCCCCTACTCATTTACAGTGACCTAAAGATGGAAATATACCTTTTTCTTAAGACAAAGAGAGCACTTGACGTTCTGTGGTTGCCACTTGTCAGATTTGAACCCAAAAAACCAAGCTGAAGCTAGCACAGAATTGCAGCACAAATGGATCAATTCTGAAGCTAGCAGCCTAGCACAGCATTTAGCACTAATTTAAATCCTGAATGGTATACTAGCTTCAACATATATGAACACTGTACTGTGAATCCTACGTGTACATGTGCTAGCTGTCTGGTTGTGCTTGCTAATTCAGAGGCTTACCGACTCTGTTAGTATTTGGTGCAGTATTTACCACATAGAGCTCTCCAGCCCAAGTTCAGTAAACGATAATGAACGTACCCCTTACCAAAAAATCCCACATAAAACCCATAGGAAATCGGCCATTTCCTATAGGAATAAGCAAAATCCTGTGGGATTTTCAAGTGTATGTGGGGTTTTCAGGAAAATTCCTGTGGGTTATTTACAAATCCCACATTACTTTTAAATTTATGTGGGATTTTCATGAAAATTTTTTCGGTTTTTTTCTACAAATCCCACATAATTTTTTTATATTCCTATAGGATTGCAAGATTATGTTGGATTTACCCGAAATTGATGTGTTTTTTTTTACAAATCCCACATTAATTTTGATGTGGGATTTCCTGGAATATTCATGTGGGTTATCATAAATCCCACATGAATTTGATCGAACCATGTGGGATTTAAAGTTTTACATGTGATTTTCAGCACACTCATGTGGGTTTTTTACAAATCCCATATGATTTTGCAGTTTGTGTCGATTTTTTAAATATTCATGTGGGTTTACCTGAGGTAATACAAAATTATTGTGGGTTTTTGATTTTTTGGGGAAAATTCTTTATTGTTTATCTAATATATTATTAAGTAGAATTTTACATAGATCCTTGTGGCTTTATGAATTACATGCAGTACTGAGACTTTTGACAGACTTGATTTTTATCAATAGGTATTTCTACTTTCGGAACCGAATTTTTTAGGACCAAAATTGAGTCCCCCAAAAAAGGCGGTCCGAAAAATTGTTGGTCCGAAATCATGTTGGTCTAAAAAATTTTGGTCCGAAAAATTGGTCTGTAAACATGTTAGTCCAAAAAAAAGTCGGTCCGAAAAATTTGGGCCGAAAAAAGTTAAGTCCCCAAAAAATTGGCTCCGAAAAATTGTTGGTCCGAAATCATGTTGGTCCAAAAGATTTTGGTCCGAAAAATTTGGTCCTTAAACATGTTGGTCCGAAAAAAATGGGTCCTTAAACATGTTGGTCCAAACAAATTTTGGTCCGAAAAATGTTGGTCCAAAAAATTATAGGTCCAAAATTATTTGGTATTGTCGGAACATAGAGACGTCCGTTGTATATGATTTAATACGTAGCATACACCTGCAATATTTTGATGTGATTGAGACGAGCTCGCATCTATATTTAGATCAGTGATTCATAGTCTATGAAAGTAAGAGGCATATTGCCAAATCAAGATAACAATAATTAATGTATAAATTATATTATGATTCAATCCTTTCTTATTTATTGTTATTTAAATTTTGTAATATAAATTTATTGTATTTACAATTTTCAGTGACACGAAACTCTCAAATTGGGAGGCCTAAGACAATTTTCTCCATTTTTAATTATCACATTTTGTACGAGGTTTAAGTTGACCTTTGACTTCAACACCATATTCAATTTCGAAACCGCATAGCAACGGAAGCTAGCTCGCTGTTTGCAAAATAATTTTTGTGAAAATTTCTTAGCAACTTTCAACTAAAACTCACCCAAGAAGGTCGATAGAAGAATGGAAGTATTAACCGCCATCATCGGCCTACCTGTTATTCCTTAAACTTGGAGGTAAAACTAAGTTAATTGTTAGGCCACTGGCACTAAGTACTATTATGGTTAGTTTTAGTTACGGTACACAAGTACAATGACAGTGAGTAGCCTAAGCTTCTACTGGGTACTGCAGTGCATTCTCAACACCAAACTGTGCATTCTAAACACCAATTAACATTGTGTTATGTGTGTATAGTACTATATTGAACAGTGGCACATAATCTTCTAATTTATTTCCAAACAAATGCTGGGACTAAGTCTCAATAGTTTACTTGAAGCCTAGGCTACACTCATTTGGTAAAGATTTCTTGAATTTCCCATGTGAATCTAAATGGGTAGCATGGACACTTCGAATTCCGGACACCTAAGCCTTAAAACACCCCAAAACTATATCTTCTGGTATAAATCACCTCAAAATATACTTGATATGGTGGGAGAAGTGTGTTATATTACGATACACGGCCAAACTTTCTTTCCTGCAAACTGTTTTCACGTTGTATTCCAAGAAGATTCTTGTAATTGTGGAACTGGTATTTCTTTGCTAGAGTATTGCGAATATTCGGACACACAGTCCCACAGTGTGGTGCTGGTGATAAAATTGGTTGCGCAGTTGCTCTTTCAGTAATTATAACAGACTTCATAGATCTCCGGCATTTTATTAACAAATATGTAAGTATTTACTTGCACACGGGTCATTTTGGAGAGAAAATAACTAGCTTTGTACTTTTTGGTGAAATTTGGCTCTTCCTGTAGGTTGTCATGGTGAAATCGTGTATTTCTTAGGGGTGTCCGAAATTCTTAGGGGTGTCCGAAATTCGCAATACTGACTATAGGCTATGTGATATTGTTTAGATGCAGGCCTGGGAAGTGCCATTTCCGGCAATATGGGAGGCATTTTTGGCCAAACCCGCCAATGGTGGTGCTCTGAATCTGATTGTGTCTTAGAAAGTACGTGTCAAGCAAATGCCCCCACCCCACACTTTCAAAGCAAATCGACACCCCTGCATGAATTGATCCATATTTTCATTTATTTTTCAGAGCTGGTAATGAAAAAGCATCCTGCCACTAAAAAGGCAATCATCCGGATGAAGATGACAGAAAAACTAAAGGATGAGAGGAGAGCATATATTGAAGATTAGTTAGAACTGTTACTGGCTTGTTTTTGGTTTCTTGCCATTGGTTTCTTGTACAGCCATACTTGGCTCCATAAAAAAAAACTTGATTCTCATCACTGACTTCTGAAAAACCCTGTCGCCAGGTACTTTTTTTATTTTATTTTTTATCTCAAATCAACTTTTAGTGTGGTCTCACTGGGCCGAATTTGGTATAATAAATCGTGTATCCAGAATGTTCTTGTCAAGTTGACTTTCCATCGGGCATCAATTAGTCCAACACTCACTCAGCCAAACACTCACTCAGCCATATTGGCACAACATGATCTCGAATACGAGAGAACGGTTTGATTGTGGGATTTGGTCAGAGTGCTTTCGGGCAATATATTAACGCCAAAACCATAAAAACGATGTCAGAAATCAACTTTTTGGTTTTTTATGGAGCCCAACTTAGGTGTTGGTAGAAAGTGGGTACAGTTTATAATGTGTGTTCAATTAGGGGATAAATACGAGGGTAGCCGGTCACATATGTGATTTAGGACCAATGATGACGTCATCGCAGAGGCTGAGCGGACCAAAGCCAAGGTCACTGTGATGATGTAGTAAATACAACTAAAAATAGTGTCTAAAAAGGAAGATTTTATTGCATTTTTCAAAGATCAAGGAACTGTTCTCCAGGTTTATTCATCTCTCCTTTTTTTCGTGACGTAACAGTGGTTGACACGTCATAGTTGATCGATTCAAAACATTCTACAGAACATGAACTTTCTTTAGCCGTATCGATCACAATTATATTGCAATATTAGTGAACCTAAATGGTTAATAAGCTGCCATACATAGCTCATTGGAAACCATATCCGTGCCGTGTGATATTATGGCAAGTAACCACTGGGGAGTGTCACAGCTCTAGGAATTGATTCCACAACTTCCGTCCATGCCACGTAAGCCAAACTTTTACTTAAAGCCAAAGTTATTGTTTTATATGAATATAGTGATTCAACAACTTTTTGATGTCACGGTCCATATGTAGGCCTACTAGTAAGCCAAAGTTTTTCTTAACGATTATCTTAATGATATATTAAATTAAATGCCTTTCGTATTACACGTTTTTCGTTTGTTCCTTAGAAATAAATCATTCAGCAATGTAACTAACACATGTCTGTGCATATTTGACCTCGACTATATTATTTATTGAGCAGTTCAAAAGCAAATTAACTTAGCTACACCATATATCGACTGTAGCACAATCAATTGCTGTATGCGATCTTAAAATCTGCAGGATTCCATTTCCCACATTTCAATTGAAAAACCCACAGGATTTGTTCCCCACATCATTTGAAAACCCACAGGATTCATTTCCCACATGTCAATTGAAAACCCACAGGATAAGTTTCCCACGTCATTTAAAAACCCACAGGATTCATTTCCCACATGTCAATTGAAAACCCACAGAACTCATTTCCCACGTCAATTGAAAACCCACAGTTTGTTTCCCACATTATTTGGAAACCCACATAATTTTATTTCCCACATGTATGCCGTGGGTTTTACTTCATTTCCCACGTGCCAAAATCCCATAGGATTCTACTCTTTCCCACGTGGGGAAATTCATGTGGGTATTTGTTGTGGGTTTTTTTGGTAAGGGAATGGTAGGGATTCTTTGTGTACATGCTAATTCATTCATAGGAAATAACAGGCAATGCACTATCATCATAATTCACAAGAGTGGGAAATTCCCCTTAATGCCCAATTGTTCCTGGAAAGTCAGAAATGAGAATAATTTGACATTTCAATTAGCGACATTTTTTATAAAAATACATGGAGAACATCACTATGATGATTGATGTCATTAGTCTAATGTAGTGGCATTCTGCCAAGGTCAAGCCAGATGTATTTTATATACATTTCCATCAATCATGTAACTGATATCATTGTCTTTTCTTTCCATATTTAGAAATTTTTAAAGTAATTACTGCTGCTGTAGTCACAGAGAGCATGTAACCTTGACAGTCAGGCATGAATGAGTTAAAAAAAAAAAAAAAAAAATTTTTAAATGAAGCAAAACCAGCCATCTGGAATGTCAAGGTTTCTTGGAAAAAGAAGAAGCAAATTTGTCAGTGAACTCTATATTTGATGTCCTCTGACTAGTTTATCAGAAACAGGTTGTTAAAATAGGACTGCCAGTGACCTCAGAAAAAGTTAAGTCAAATTTCAAGAACAAAAATTTTTATAAATTGATGGAAAACTTAATGCTCCTCAACTATAATTCTAAACTTTAGCGTTTCATGCTAGAGAGTTACTTTATACGTTGCCATTAATGGTACGCTGTATGTACGGGCCAATATATTACCCTTGTGGGAAGGCTCGTTACCATGGGGATGTTTGCACACAGCATTTAGGTACCATCAAGGAAGTGCTTCCTTTTGGTTTCTTTTGTCTCATTGTCTGGACCCTTTACATGGAGTTGGATTAATTACCACATATGCAGTTGCTCTGCATTGTAAATGAATACCATTGTTAGAAATGGCAATGGTCAATATACTTATGCTGTGCTGTGACAGTGTTGCCATGGAGATATTATATGCAACTATAGCAACCCCTCTTAGCCTCAAATATATGTACTATTTGTATGTATACACTCAAGAGGTCATTCCATTTCCATTCTGACAATATTTCAGTGCTTGGAATAATCAGTTAGAACCCGAGGAACCCAGGGCTAGCAGAGTTATTTATGTAGTAGGCTACAGTTGTTTATGTGCACAAACACAGACATAACAGTTATTCACTGTGTTTATTGTGTGTATAGTGTTTATTCTGGGAGTCATTTATGGGAAGCCATGTGGGACAAACACCGAATATATCCGCGTATTTATTTGAATATATACGCTTTTTATATTCGTATTAATACGAGGATATATTATGCTTTGTTTGTCCCCTATGGCTTGCCATAGTCATTGAGTCTATTCACATAGCATGTAATTGGATCTTGCTATCTTGGCTCTGTTAGTGATATATGCAGTAATGAGATGAAACTGCACAACAGATTTTAAGCCGCATGTTGTCACATCATGACATAGAATATATAGTTATTTTGTGAGACTTTCTACTGCTGGTGATTAGAGTAACCAGCACCAAGATTGTTTTCATTGCATTTGCCCATAACGGTAGACTACCACTTACATGTGGCTGCTGGCCTGACATCAAAATGGGGGACACATCAACGATTTAAGGCGACATAAAGTTGACATTGGCTTGCTTAGTCATGAAGCATGTCTAAGATTGACCCATGAGCCATACTTGATAGCTCATGCAGGATAGAGGGCAGTACACTGAATCGACTACCACTGTCATTGAAAGCTACCTGGATTAGTGGAATCACCCTCAAATTATGTAAACAGGGCCTATATACAGGCAGACGCTGGAGACTTCATCCATGCCAATTTCAAAATACAGAAAACAAGTTTCGATTAAAGATACATTTCTTTTTCTCTTCTGCAGGATGAAACCGAGTGGTACACCATAGATAGTGAACGGTTTGAGGCTGGTCCAGTGTCGGTCACTTTATTGCCAAACAAGCTCAAGTTTTTTTATCAGCCAAGGAACTCTGAATCAGAATCTTCTAACTTGGAAACTCAGAGGTGACAAATTTACTTGCGCTAGAGTAGTGCTGTTCGTTGCCAGAAGCCTGCAGAGAGAGGAATGGAGAGGGTAAAGGGAGCCCTCTATGTATGGAGAGATGTGGATTAGGTCCTTGACTGAGGTCTGAATTTGGCTGCTTGAAAAAGGAGTAATATAATTCTACAAGCCGTTGAGCCAACCCGAGAACTTTATACCTCATCTGGGACGTAAGGTCATCTTGACTATATTCATATCAATGAAACGTCAGATGACAACTGATGTATACTGGATTAATTATCATAATGCTGTATAAACTTGACATATTATAATCCATATAAATATTGATAAGTTTTGTAAGGAAATTGCTAAGAGGAATTCTTGCTAATTCTCTACAATTCTACATTTATCATTTATTTCTCATTTATCATGGACCTGAACATTCACAATTCCACCTTTAAACAGCTGTTTACCTCTATGCTGCAAGTTCAGTGTTTTTAGTTTTAAATGAAGCCTGTTGAAATTTAAACTGTAAAAATCTGATACTCCCATGGAACTATTGTTCAACATACCAATACATTGTGGACTACAGGTATACATTATAATGATGATGACATTGTTTTTAGGACCGTTTATTGGCACAATTTAGATATTGCAATCCATGAAATATTGATATAATTTCAAGGTGTTTCTTGCAAAAAACACAAGGCATCTCTGCCATGACTACAAAAAATACAAGGCATCTCTGCCATGACTACATTTATTATCTTTCTAATTTTTTCACTTCAAAAACTGAACATTCTACCCGCTTTTAATAGGATGGTATGTAAGGTTGCTTTGTGATGTCAAGAGAACAAATGTTTCATTAAAGGTCAGTGGGTTATGATAATTTCAGGATGAGTTTTATACCTCTAATGAGGTTCATTCACAGCAGTCGAAGCAAAGAAAATTTTCCACAAATTTGGGCATGTATTAAATTTTACCATGTAATTATTCAGTAACAGGGTGACATCATTCAAAGCCTCAAAACATTGTTCTTTTTCTTTCCCTGTATCAAATTTAGTTGTTTTCATTGAGGCTATGTGAAATAAAATTAGATCAAAGAAAGTGGTTGCAATATGACTTTTACACATTGCAGCTATACTGTCTATCATTACAACTACATATATGTATAACACATGTGAAGTTTTAGTACACCGCCATACAAAACTGCATATGTATAACACATCTGAAGTTTTAGTACACCACCATACAAAACTGCATATGTATAACACATGTAAGTTTTAGTACACCACCATACAAAACTGCATATGTATAACACGTGAAGTTTATAATACACCACCATACAAAACTGCATATGTATAACACATGTGAAGTTTTAGTACACCACCATGCAATACTGCATATGCATAACACATGTGAAGTTTTAGTACACCACCATACAAAACTGCATATGTATAACACATGTGAAGTTTTAGTACACCACCATGCAATACTGCATATGCATAACACGTGAAGTTTTAGTACACCACCATACAAAACTGCATGTATAACACATATGAAGTTTTAGTACACCACCATTCAATATAAACTCCAAACCAGTGTGTCTACAACAAATGGGTTCACAATGCTGCTCCTGCATGGTTACCTGACAACCTGACTAACCCTGTTGCTTTCTGTACTAAAGGTACATACAAAATTGGGTACTAGTGCATTCACTTTTTGTAGGACTGAAGCTTTCAAAATCACTTCCTATCCCTGTCTGCAAGATCGACGTCATTGATAGATTTTTTATAAAGTTAATATGCAAGTTTTTGTGTCCTGTTTCTTTCTTCTTTCTTCTTTGTTGTTTGGGGGGGGGGGGAGCCAACGTCCACATCTGTGTCATCTCTGCATAGATAGAGGGGGATGTTTACAAATACCTTATTCTATCCATTTATCCATCTATCTATCCATCTATTTAATATTAAAGTATGTGCTACAGCTGCATTACAAGCAAGAGATGCCAAGTCTCTATGAAATATATACCTGCACTGCCAGTCCACTTTCTGGATCATGGCTAACAGATAATTTCGGTCGTCATGACAACCATGCAGCTCACAGAAAAGTAACCCAGAAAGTACAGGCATCTATTTTGAAAAATTGTTGCTATCCACAAGCACGATTTAAAGGTTGGTGACCATTGGTAGAACAAGTGCAACTTAAAAAACATAATCCATTGGCTGTTTCAATTTGTTTACCGAATACTAATTTCTTCTGGATGACTGCCTCATTCATTGATAGTTTACACTTTAAGTGCATGCAAGCCAAAAATTCAGGAATAATGCAGACTTCAATTTACATATTTGTGGTGTTTTTTCAGCGACTTGATCTAGTCGAGTGATAATCTTTTAGGTTATGTATCTCTTTAGCTGCTGAGGTAATGAAATGTAAAGAACATTTTCAAGAGACACATGTTTACGTCAGAGGTGTAAGTGCCAATCAGGAAAATCGTACCTCACAGAATTTGTGAATATTTTTTGGTAAGTTAAGGCAAAGGTTTACGATCCTCTTTAGATAGGTCTTCATGAATATGCATTGCTTTAAGTATTGAATGCTGTACTTTAATAGCTTAGTCTATATAAATGTAAATGATTTGTAAAAGGCATTGAGTAAAAAAGCTTTGTTTAGTTTACTGGTAAATTAGCAGGAAAATGCATCCAGATGGAATATCAATGTCACTTGAAAAGTTGCACGAATACGAGTTAACATCAGCAAAGAAGAATATCCGTCATTGAGTTAATATTTTTCAAAAATTTTCAATGAACATTGAACAAATGAACATTTTCAAAAATTCAATGTTTTTAATATTCAATAACCAAAGCAAGCAAAGATTTGTTAAATTGTTTTGAAAGTTTTTGAAAGTTATGGGTTGTTAGTAGAGGAGCTGTCAAATAATATTCAAAACTTAAGAAAAAAGAAAGTTACAGAAAACCCTTGGGAAAGACACTTATGAAAGTAGGCAAGCAAATGAAGAGTTAAACTGGGAAACATGTTGATTGTCTATACCCAGAAAAGAAAAATGTTAACCTACTTTTTCTTCAACCACCTTTCTCCTTTGTGGTGTATCTGGTAGCCTACGTTTTATAGATTTATTAGATGAGACCACAATTTTCTATTTTTGTCATTAAAAGGTTAAAAGTGTCAAACTAGTTATATGAAAACAAATGTAAAATTTGCAACTAGCACCTGTAATGTTTTTTTTAGTGATAGCTAGTGATAGCTATTATTTTAATTTTTTAAATTCTAAACATGAAAATCAAAGACCAAATGAGGACTCAAATTTTAGCACAAGTTTACCATATGTCGTGGTTTGAATTTACATATATATGGCTCCCTTAATTAATTTTTGAAAAATAACGATAACTGGGCATGTGAAGCAAAGAGATGTTGGTCACACGATGTCAGCCTATTTTTAGACACCATGTGATTACATACCCTTTGAAGTTCAACATTCATGGTAGACAGTTAATATTACTACAAAGGGCTTCAATAAACATACTCAAAAACATATATAAAACCACATATTTATTAGTTTTACTGACATTTAAAGACAATTTGGTTTGGATTCAGCCTATTGGAAATAATTTCATTTCATTGTTACCATAATACCATAATGGTATATATTCAGGCCTGTAGCCAGATTTCAAAATACTAAGGGGAGAGGAGGAGGACGACAAAATTTGGGTGGTGTCTGTCCTGAGAGGGAAGGGGCTAAACTGCAAACTGGTACCATCAAGTTTAAATACTACTAGTGTATACAACTTTGCATGCGTATGTTATAAATTGTAGGCCCGAGTGGTTTTGAAGGGTTGCAGCCCTGTATATCAAAGATGTCAAATATTACCTAATATGTCAAATATTACCTAACATATTAAATGTCCCGTGTGGGAAAGCGCACCCAGGTTATCTCGTATATTGACTCAAATGATGATGTAAGTTTTTGGTTTTCTTAAATGACAATACAATTCCATACAAAACACAGAACTCAGACTCTTGTCAATCACTGAATCGTAGTCAACGTGTTCAGAGAAAGCTTGTATGGCCAATGAGGAAAATGTTATGGAGAAGCACACCACAAAGTGCTATAGTAAACAAGTAGCCTACAGATCCATTTCATATACATCATTGCTAAGCATGTGTAGTTTTTTTTTTGCCAATTATTTTAGCTATGCCCAGGGGCAGTCCCCCTCCCCTTTGGCTACACCATTGAATATATTAGTTTTCTCTTTAAAGGATACAGTGCACTAAATGAATGTTTGTCTCAAATTAATACAGAAGGGTACATGAAGCTCTTTTATTTTATTGACAGCACCTATAATACTAGCTGCTGCACTGGTCCAGTGGATGGTTTGTTATTTTGTTGGCCTACTTTTAACCATTTCCCCCATCC
>JAIPMN010002554.1:20554-53024 GCA_020650975.1 Apostichopus californicus
CATGGTTTATTTTGTAGGCCTACTTTTAACCATTTCCCTCTTTCCCCCCCTGTTGTGCAGCCAATGCCCTAGGGGAATGCACCAGCCTAGTAACACTGTTGTATATGAGTCAATGATATATCAAACATGATTTCTGCCTACTGTTCATGTAGATAATTTCCATATTCAAATATAAAAACAAAAATGACAACTGAGACAAATAATTTCTTTTACGCTGAATTTTATTGCCAGCAATTGACTAGATTTGTCGATGGAATGACTGCAATTTGGTTATATCAATAACTGCAGGGAAACTACATTAGTTCCATTGTAGCAATGGCAATACAGAAAAAGAGCCATTCAAGGCAAAAGTGACAGGTAAATATGAATAGACACCTTGTGATGATTAATTAAATGAATTGTTACAAAATGTTATGAAAACATTTACATGTCATGATGTTGGCTCCATCACTGTACAGTAACTTCTAAGGAGGATGCCTAACAGTTCACTTTCACAATTGAAGGCCCAAAGAGCCTGGGGGAGAGGGGGTGGTGCCCATCTTCCCCACCCCAATAAGTTTTTCATAAATATATGGTCGATAATTGTGCTAATAATTAGTCTTGAATTTTTGTATGAGTTTGATAAAGGGGTGGTTGAACACTCAGAGGGGTGAATTCAAAATATCCGACGACTGAACTATTCCACAACTGATGATGGGTATGGATGGGCTAAAAATGGGGTTATAATCATAGATAAATGAAGAAATAAAGTCCAGTGCTGATTTCTTGCCAGCCAATCCCCCTTTCCACATTCTCCTTTCCCCATCCATACTATTGAACAGTAAAAAATCAAAGACTGAGACGTCGCATATGGATATTTTCTTATTTAATTGTATTAATCCTTTTTTTTTTTTATCAATATCATTACTTTGCATGCCTCTAGCATGATTGTGAAAGATGTTGAATTAAGCTGCACGAGGAAATTTCCATGATACCAACTGATCGAGTGAAAAATCCTAGCTGTGTTCATTGGTATATCACAGGTTTGATTGGCACTATACAGTAAATAACATTCTATAGAAAACTACCATGCTTGATCATGCGACTGCACCAGGGATATTTAATGCCTGATTATGCACCCTGATAAACCGACACCCATCTTAAAAGACATTAAACATCCCTTTGATTACATTTCTATGATACGCTTCTTTCAAACCTTTTCATTTGATCTCAGCACACAGTCTTGTTTACAAACACTGCTGCCCTTTAGATTTTGAACATACGACTCAAAACCCATGCGCGAGTACATTGCTCTGACCTTCTGCACTGGTACGAAACGAATCTGCATACACGGAAGAATGCGACTTCATAGCCAATACAGACAAGACAAGCATCAGGTTTTTATAGGGGTGTTTATAATGGAAAGCATAATGAGACTCTAAGACAAGAGGGAAGGCAGGTCAAAGCAGGAATTAAAAAGAGATCTTCAGGTTGTACTATGGAATTACATCTCAGCTCTCCCCTACAAAAGCAGTGCTCTTTCCAGACTTCTTCAAAAGCTCTAAGATCTGGTCCGATGACAAATCGGTCTTCACGACCACCTTCTTCTTTGGAAGATCAATATCAAAGCTGGCTATACCATCTGGAGACAAATAACAAAGAAACGAACATTTGTGAAATCATGAGAAATCTTTCCTCTAAATGTGAAACGACAATGTAAGTTTTACAAGTGATTTCTGTTAACAACAATTTCTTGGGGACATGCAAAGCAAAAAGGGGCTTGGTATACAATCTTTCTTCTACTGTGCATGTTCTTGACGAGAACCAACAGACTGGGAAGTGCTATCATGTGGTAGCCTCATTTCCCTTGGCAGAAAAATAGCCAATGTTATAAGTCATGTGAGGCATCAACTTTCTAAGCCTTCATTCATGTATTGTATCCTACAAAGGAGTTGTAATACATTTAATACATTCTCTTGCAATGTTCACAAAACAGACTCGAGTGAATAAACCAAAAGTTAAAGGAAATTGAATTTATTAAAATGCAACCCTGGTTGTATCTCAGTGCATTACTCACAGAGGTCATAAGTATTGCCTATATTAGCTTGATTAAAAAGTCTAATAATGGTCACTCAATGTGCAAACTTCAAGAAGTAATTCATAGCCGCTATCAAAGTGTTTTAATTTGCTGCTGTGCAATTCATTTCACGCAATCACACTGCCCAACACCCTTACGTAATGTCTGGCCCTCTCATTTTGGTATCGAAGTGAACCAATCAGGGGATACATTCAACAGCCTCGCTGGCAGTGGAATTTCCTGACTTTCTTGAGTTTAAGGGAAAATTGTTCACTGTGTAGACTGCATTGTTCAGTGGGTACTATGTAAGACTGAGGTCAGAGCATTCAGAAATGCTATTCTCCATAGGTTTAAGCATACTAAACTTGGAGACAATTTAGCAATGGTCCTTAAGGGATTTTCTTGATTAATCTATTCATTAATAAGTACTAGATGTGAAGATAAAGAAAAATGGGGTTACAATAATCATTGAGCAACACAAAGTATTTGTACTATTGCATGTCCTATATATTGAAAGAATCACATCTTATGGGTACATACCAACTGCCATGTTTACAAATCTTGGTTTTATGATACCAACTTCAGTCAACATGATTATACATAGAATTTTGTTTGGAATTTCAAAGTTCAAAAATTCATAGAACTCTTTGAGTGCTAGCAATTCTTCCAACATTATTCCTGTATTCCACATCTATTCAGCTTTTTAAACTAAGCAAAATTTCTAGAGTTCTCCTTAAAATTAAGCCAATAATGCTATCATCTACTCGATCAAGATCTAAACTGTTACTGTTAATCATTAGCACTACTTGCTTAAATACTAATAAACTTAATCCATTTCTTTTTAATTTTAAATCTATAAAGACAATGGCAACATAATGACCTTCATGACCTTTATTGTCTTGGTGAGACCTATTCGTCTAGCCACTTTGATGAGCTTCTGATGTAAAGTTCCATTTAGAACTCTTAAATAATATCAACATAGTGCACAGCCTGGACCGCTAGCAGCTCGGTTTGTAATGGTCTGCAAACCACAGTCTGGACTGCTAGCAGCTCGGTTTGTAATGGTCTGCAAACCATATTTTGTGCAATATATAAATTTCTCATCTAATCTCTCCAGTTTCAACCTACCGGCCCTTTTCAAGATCCTGTCAACAGCTCCTGAGCAGCCTTCACAGGTCATTTCCACACTAAATTCATATGTCTGAAATGAAAAATACAGATTATTACAGGCTGGTCAAATCATGGTAACATGGACGGTGAATAACAGAAAGGCAAAGCACTACAAACAGTTACTAAAACCCTGATACAGGTATATTTTTGACTTTATAGGACCATGCCTCCAATTGGAGAGCTATTTACTGGCTCAACGCAGGTAGTGGATTTTGCCGATTGCCAGTGGAAAAAAACTGCCCTGGTGATTTTCTGCCAGCATACATTGAGAACATAAACACATGTTAAAGGGTGTGAAGACTTGCGCAAAAAGAAACGTCTAATGTAGTCAGTAATCTGACTTACTTTCAAATGAGGTGTAAAAGAAGTGCTAGACACCACCATCGATCCCAGAAAATACACACACAGCTTGCTACCGTCGGTAATTAGACACTAGTGTACAGTCAGTCCATACAGCTGCGGTCAATACCCACAGCACAGTGTATAAACGATACAGCGATGGACATCTCAGGTCCAGCTAAAGATAACAAGGTATCACGTTTCATTACTGTCTGCATTTTGTAGTGACACGAACAAAACGTCACTTGCAAGCAACAGAAAGTTAACTTTTTCAGATGGCCGCACATGGTTTGGGGCGAGTCCTCAATGCCTTTAAGTACGTTAAAAATCTTCAGTACAAGAATAAGCATGATTTCTGTACCACTATTACTGCTTATAATTAGCAGATATTATTGGGCTGCTCTCAAATGTCTGAACAGTAAATGATGTCTGTTGTAATTCAGGAAAAAGCCAGTGAGTAGTGGATAGTATGCAGTAAAAGTTTTAAGCACCAGGCAGTTTGTAGCAAGTGGCTAAAATTGTGACGTCCCCAGATTTCATGTGGAGTCTGTGGTTTCAAAATGTCTCAAAAATTGTCCCTGGATTTTATATTCTGTCCCTGGAAAATCCTAGAATTTGGTACAAGGCCCTGACTTATTTGAACTTTAACTGTTTGACCCCCAGTTTGTTTAGACAGCTTGAACCTAAACTGTGATTATCTGTACAACTACAAATGTTAAGTTCATTCAGGTCTCACTGTCACAGATAAAGGCAATCCAGATCATGAACAATTTCATAAAGCCTGTGATTCATATGAAAAGTATCATGTTGAATGATACTAATAAGATTTCCAGCTGCATTAAAAGAATTGTCTGGTAGCCCCTAGAAGTTACCTGAAAAAACAATAAATAATTTTCCAAACATGTTTTCAAAATATGACAGAGAAATGATTTTTTAATTCTTTAGGATGGATATTTCAAATATACTTTGAACAGTAGAGAACGTGACGTCATCTTCGCAAATGCAGATTGCGACATTACTGACGTTCCGTACAGTTCCTACAGTAATCACAACAAAAGCTGAGTTTGAATACAGATTAATTTCTTCCTTAATTTTTGGTGAAATTTCTTATAAATTATATATATGTTTCCAAAAAAATTGTTAAGCTGTCATATATATATGTAGTGCATCAGTGATTTTGGGATTTTTGTGTAACACAAGATAAGTTTGAACAGCAGACTCTTCGTTGTTTATAGCCTACAACGTGCTGTCCAGCTCCAATGCGAAGAATGTTCGCATGTAGGCTACTCTAACATTAACAATGAGACAGTTTTGCGAAGCCTAAGCTTTTGGGTACTACATTCTGCACTGTCATAGATTCCGCCAAGTTTCATCTTTCGATGTTCCAAATACTTTAATAACTCTTGATATCAATAGGAGCGGGCTGACAAGTTGTGGGGTGGGCAACTCAATATCCTGTTCCCAGATTTTCCAGAAAGAAAGGTCACCTTACAACTTTGTTACAATGTGCCCTAACGTGATGTCAAATGTTTGGCCATAATAATTCGCTGATTGATTTAAGATTGAGTAAAATAACATGAATTCATCCCACCATGCTAGACCTAGGTACGTGTACAATAATCACACGTTATGTCCTTGTCACTTCTTGATCTGCAGTATCCTATCTTACTTAGTTAGGGCCTAGGCTTAGGCTAGACCAAGTTAGGCCTAGCTTAATACTACAGTAATATAGCGAGGCCAAGCTCGTCATACGGTTTCGCCATCGTAAATTCTAATGCAGTCATTCATACCTACCTTACTCATTTTGAATGAGAGCTGGTCAGTTTTACGCAATAACGTACTGGTGCTGATGCAACTGCTTTTCTACTCTGTATGGTTTGATGTGAGGCGGTGTGTCATGTAAGCTGCAGTGCTGTGGCCTTGGGCGTAGCATATATTCAGCTCATAAATGACGTACAGAATACTAGGTACTGTAGACCTGATTTCGCATAACTGGTCAGTTTCACCACAAGACTCGTCGTACATGAACGGTTTAAAGGAGTGGGAAAGCGCAGACAATGGGACACCTTCGATCACCGAGGAACCATGGATTTCCAAATAATTTTCACAACGATTTTCACATGGGCTTGGTGCCACCAATTCCAACACCACTGAATATTCGTATGATACTTGGCTCGCCTAATATCAATCTTGTGTCCGGGTGACCCCTGGATGAGAGCGAGAATTTGCACAGAGTTGGGGGAAGGGGAAGATTGTCTTCCCTAACACCTTTCTTCCCCATCAAATTTCCTTTATACAAATTGTTGGGAGCAGCTTACAGTAATACTTGTTTACAGAAAGTTTGTATTGGAATATACAATCTTCCATTATCAGGATGTTGTTGGCCAATGAAATCGAACATTTTGCAATCGTGGCAGTATAAAAAGCATCAAAGCTTTGACCATATATGAGCAGTTGAGAACAAAATTGAAGCACCATTTAACATTTACAGACTTAACAAAAATTCCACCAACAGCAGGAGTAGACTACAATTTTGCCTTTCCAGGCAGATAGATCCCTCCACCATTTCAGTAATGTATGGTATGGTCCTACAAAAACAAAAGCACTAGCCTGAGAGTTATGTTCAAAATTTTATTTTCTGCCTAATCTATGCTATCAATCCACAAATATCACAAAAAAAATGAGGGAAAATATGGAAAAAATCATTACAATTTACAATAAATCAAAATGGTAAGGAATATTGCAAAACCAGTTTACATTCTGTTGCTATGACCTTGCAAATGTAGAATTCAGCTTAACATGATTACTTTAGACATTTTCTTTATTCTTCCTTTTAATTAAGCAACTTACCATCAATGCAGAAATATCCACACCTTACCAGCCACATACTTACTTTCACTCCACTACTGTTCATCTGTCACCTTCATCTTTATTTCACTACCCCCTCCCCCCCCCTTCCCATCCTCTTGTACCCATGGAAACGATTGACAATAAATACTTCTAGACATGAGGGACCCATCAAGGTATATTTATAACTCCTCTGTGAGTCAGCCCAATTACCTCATTTCAGAGACTAATGTCCAAATTTCCTCATAATTGATAAACCCACATTTCATGATAAAGAAAAAAAGGTGGAGGAAAAAAAATATTCTTACACCATTACACAACTTTTGATTTCTTCTTATTGGCAAACACTGTTACGGAAGACAACATCGATTAATATTACAGACTTCACATACAGACTACCCACTTAGTGACATATACTACAATGCATATTCAAAAACGTAACTTATCAATTATCTAACAAATGTCTGAGTTGAAAACACATACTTCTTACATTCTTAACCATCTTTGCAACTCTTATTCAGTCTTTTCTCTGCCTTATTTCTTTTGCTCAAATTTTCATATTCTCTCTACTACTTAAATATCCAGCAGTGAAAGTCAGAGAAATCATCTTTCACTGTTCAGGTGGTATTTTGAGTTCATATATGTGAGTTTACATAATACAAGAAAGATACATAAAAAAAATTAAACCAAAACGAGGTACCAAAAACAAAGATGCTGGTCAAATTTGGCTAAAAAATATCGAAATTTAACATCCTAGCCAAATCAGGATTTTAATTTCTCATTCCGACCAAATCACTTGACTAAGACATTACCAATTAGCCTACATCATCATAAAAGTTATATTACTGCATACTAACAAATGAAAGTACAAAATGCAAAGAGGAAAAAAAAATGAAAAAAAAATAACTTATAACTCTAAAATAGCCAATGCTCACTGAGATTTGACCTCCAGTTTGGCTTATATCTGATAGGCAATGCTCCAAGAAGTTTTCATCCACTTGACTGTTTTGACCTTGCAAGTGGTCCAAAATGATAAATGAAGATTATTTATTTTCATTCTTTTGCTGTATTACATGCTCATGATGACCTCTGACCTGTTATGTTTTCTGGTACCTTTCTCACTTTGATCATACCTTAGTTGCTGACAATCTGAGCAAGCCTCCAGTCTTTCTCTGGCTGCTGCTGACTTCATATTTGTTTTCCCCATTTCATACCTGTTCACATTAGTTTAACCCCACTCCTAACTAATGATTCTTTCAAACTTTGATTAAAACTAAATTAAATACCTACCAAGAAGACCTATATTTTGAAAAGTGACTCTTATCCCAAAGTCCCACTTATTCCAAGATGAAACTACTCCATGTTAATATGCGCAAATACTTTTCCTTATCAAAGAAATGCAATGACTTGATTCGCAAAATTAAAGTCAGCCATAAACATTTGCTGGAATGGACTCGACTTAAAATATGAATATGCAGTCTTTTGCTACAACATTTTATACAGATTTTAACGTATACATGTGAATTGTGAAGCAAGGTTACTCTGAGATATAGTTAAAAAATTCACCTCCCGATACTGTACTGTGCATGGCAGGAATAGAAAGATATAAAAAAAAAAAAAATTGTAAATATTTAAATTACATTTATCCATGAGGTCTGTGTTATTTAAGTAATACAACTAAGGTGAAAAAGATTCTTTATACGGTGGTAAGTGATATAATTAATATTTCAAGCACTTCTGTTGCATTTCTCTTGCCTAAATATGTAAATCATGTTACATGATACAACACTGTAAATGTTATACTAAAAACATTACATACCAGCAAAAATCCTATTCTAATGCAATTTTAAGTTATACGTATATTTCTCTCCCATACGCTGATAATTTGAAAAAATAAAATAACTCATCCCACATAGAAAACAAGTCTCTTTACAAACAAACGAACAAAATCTCAAATTTCCAGGAGGTCTGCACCTGTATATGTCAAGTGACCAAGTTTGACCATAAGAAACTTCTTTAAACATTGAGAGGGTACCTTGATCAAGTCTCCAACATACAGAGGACTACAAACTATTGATAATTTGTCTTTGAGAGAGTTGCTAGGTGGTTTGCATTGCTACATCGAGCAGCAGCGCTCTGTGAACCATTTAAATGAACTTAGCACAAGATCAAATTTTAGTTGTTGCACTGATGTCAACAACAATTAACTGTAAGCCTCAAGAGAAGCCTGTTCTTTTCCAGATGAACATTTTGCATAGGGCTTCTGAAACTTTTAAAGCGTAGCTATGAAATATGTGCAGTAGTAGTTCATAAAAACAGTGGAAAAGTAAAGAAAAGTCTTTCAAGGCGTGTTCACTGCATGGTTGGGATTTGATCCTTTCTGTTCAGACATTATGACGTCCATTTTGCAACACACATGAATGCAAATTATAAATGAAGAAGAGTGGACATTTGCTATTGGTTGTTATTCCTCCAATGAAGTTTTGAAAGAGTATAAAACAAAAGTTATGATGACAACATTTTTTTTGGACAGAACTGGCAGACCACAAGGATGTCGTCTGTATATGTTAACAAAAATTTGGGACAGCAAAACATTGAACAGTTCAGAAGATGAAATGCAACACACCACCAAACAACTAAGTACATAAGCTGTACAAATTCAACTAAATGTACTATCCATCTATAAGTCATACCATGTCTTCTACACAGCTTGGTGTTGAATTAAAACATGTAGGGGACATGTATACACATAGGTGTGTTACATTATATACAGACGCCATTTTGGGGCCAACAACAATACTGCATAAGTGCATTAATAGTACTACCCTATATATACAGAGGCCATTTTGGGGCCAAATACAATATTGCATGAATAGTACGTATATGCTGCATGCACATAAGGTTCATCTCTGCGATAATTCAGCTGTTTTCAAGTCAACCTTCCATTCAATCAGAAGCAGGGAGAGAAGACAGCCATTTTGAGTTACTAGCACAGTATTTGAAATAACTTTTACTGTAGCTGTCTGTTAGGAAACCTGCAACGGAAAGAACCTTTGCAGAAATGATAGCTTTACACAACGATAAGTGAGTCTTTACAAAGATCGGATCAGACCAAACTATATCAAAGTAAAGACAACCCGATGTTTCCATCCTAGCAGGATCTTGGTCTTTGTTCGCATTCATAGAAGATCCTGCTAGGATCAAAACCTTTGAAGACATGCAGTTCATATATTGTTTATTCATCTACTTCAACAAGCTTTCTTGCGTACATGAGCATTTCTTTCCCTTTTCGACAGACCCCCCAATTCAACAGAACCAGCAACACTATCTTCTTGATGGTTTTGCCTAATCAAGCTTTACAGCCAGAAGACACAAATATTTGCTACAATCAAGAGAAAACTTGTAGTTTCATAAACAGGGTTTATATGCAAGTGCATGTCAATTTGAAAGAGAATGATACTGAACTATAAGAGAAAGAAATTAAAATACTGACCGATAAGACATGCTTTTGGCAACGCCTCTCTTTCTTTAATGCCTTACAACCAATACTAGCCTACCTAACCCTTTCTCCACACAGTTAAATTTCATTTAGAGCATAATGGAGGAAATCAGAAATCATCCAGCAATGTGAAGCTTTTCCATTGGCTGACCGACAGTATTAATTTTTAGAGATATTCTGCATACATGACTTTTGATTCCAAAAAAGATAATTTTCACACATATGTGAGCATTCATTTATCCCCAAAACTGGTGGAAAAACTACTGTCAGTAAACACACAAATATCAGACCTCCAGACATTCCAAAATGTGTCAGGTTTCAAGCATAATTCAACAAGAAGATTATAGCAGGAAAGTAGAGCTTTTGAAGAACTCTTGCTGTCACAGACCACGTACTGTGATCCACTGCGGGGAAGAATCGGGGATTAAGCTGGCCAAAATGGGTTCCATTTAATGAACAATCTCTCCAGTTAGGAACAAGATACTGAGATGGGGTTTTGAACTAACAGTATGGAACATTTTTATTCTCCATATCATGTGCCACATTGTCTGCAACTGGTATATATATATCCCTTGATTTCACCATTACATATCAAAGTAATTTGGTCAACACGTACAGCTGAGAAAACAAACTTCCTTATTCCCAGAGAAATCACTGCACCAATATAAACCACAGACATAACCTTATCTGTCAGTTCTATTGATTTATCGGCATTAATCATCCATCCTTTCAATGCTTTGAATGTAAGTGTCTAGTGTCCAAAGTGCTGAACCACACACATTGGTTTTCTTTAAGTCTTTGCATTGTAGTGAATGTCAAAACCTGTGTAGGGTGCTAAAAGTTCCAGACATTTTACAACAATCAAAATTCCATAATTTTATAGCAATTTCGGTGATGATAGAAAATTGAGGTCACACATTTCTTTTACAATCTGGAATCTAGATATTACCTTTCTTGTCAGAGTACACTCTTCTATGAAGAATTTGGATCAACTATCCACAATAACTGATTCACCTATACGCGACAATTATTCCACATCCACATTTGAATTCAAATCTAGGGTTCCTCATGATATTTCAAATTATGGCTGATTGTAAATGACCTTGTCAAAAGTATTATAAATACAAAATGTAACATAGCTGCTCAGTAAGAAAGGAAGAAAAAAAATAAAAAAGAGGGCTTGGGAAAAAAGTTCTTGATTCACTAGATACAACTGTTTAGATGAAGACAACTGGCAGTGTCTTTAGTTTTATCATCCTCAACGGAGGACAATATAATGTCTTCATCACGAGACCGAGGAGATGGGATTGTGAGGGGACCCCATCTGTGTCAAGACTTTGTCCAGCCACTGAAGTGGTCCATTGAGATGGATTTCGATCCAGCACGGTGTGCTGGTGACGTCTTGGCGATGGTACTCCGCTCCCCAACCCTTCACAAAGCTCATCCTGATCGTGCACATCTTGGTGAGTTCATAAACAGCCTCAAATCCATGGTTGACAGACTGGGAGAGAAGAGCTGCAAACTCCTGGTTGTTGAAGATCTTCAGGCTGCATCCTGGAGGTATCTTGCAGACGGTGGTCGGATGGAAGCCGTGGCGGTAATTACAATTGCGGCTCTGGACAAAGATGCTGCTGTCGCTCAAGCACTCTGCGTATACTTCACCTCCGACGTAGTACAAGTGAACACCTGCAAAAAACGAAAAGTTGAAAGGTTTCATGCAAAGAAGTCATGTGAACGACAGGAGGCATTGTTCTCTCTTTTCCGAAAAGATGCAATCAGCAGGAAACAAGCCTAATCCATGACGATAATCTTTCGTATTGAGTATTTTATGTATGTCTAAAAAGTTAAGCACTTATACAAATTTGTGAACATTCTTCTGTCAAAGTATGCTGGCATTCTCGAGGTATAACACATCCGTTCTGATGATAAAAATTACAATATAATACATTATATTACATGTTAGGTTCAGCCGTTTGTTAACAAGGCAGTTAACATAACGTTCAAATACTAAAACCCTCTTGAACATTTTTATATCACTTCAGCATCACATACCAAGGTCTCGTCCCTGATATTTTTCCATTTTCTAAAATTAACAAACATATATTAGGGAATATGTGCTTACCTTCCATACTGCTGGCAACCACATGCTCATGCACAACAGAAATTAACAAAACTCATGTAACTAACTCCCTAGCCACTAAAGAAAATTAGCATTTTCACTTGAGTTTTTCTGCCCACTAGCACACCTGTGTGTTTTTTTTTATCACAGCTAGGGCGCTAGTTCTAAGTACTAGCAAGGCGGCCTTCGCTCCAAATAGTGGGTTTTTAATCAGTTGAAAATGATCAAATAACAACGTATATTTTCCATGTTATTTCATCAGTTTCAATTATATATTTTTTTTTAAATGGAGAGGGACGAGAAAACTATAAAAAAAGGAAAATGACATATTTACAAAATGGAATTTCAAGTTTAGAAAACAGAAAAATGATGGCTTTAATTCTGAGCATCGATAATAAGGGTTTGGGTTTAGTGTGTGGTGGCTCAGTCATCTAACAAGCTCCTGGGTCATGTGCCTAAAAAGTTTGTGGACCAACACACCAGTGTAATCTAACCCAAAACAGCCGTGATTTTTACTGATGTGGCCAACAACCATACCTTTGCTAATGTGTCTCCTTGTGTTCTCAATTGTGGAATTGCGGTTAACATTCGACAGGAGTCCAAGACAAAATCTGTCGGTGTTGCTCTGCGGATTTGTGAATCCATCAACAATCACGCTGGTGCTGGATGCATGGAATGGCTCACCAACACGGTTGTTCAGTTCATAGTATGCAATTGAGCACCAATTGGTGGGTTCCTGGTACGTAACAGCTGATAAATCTGCAGTGTCATGAAAATTATGAAACAGATAAAAACAACTGTGTGTGGTATTACTGATTTCTTCTTTATAAGGATATTTACAAATCCAAGGGTACTTTGTTGAATTCACAAGAACTTGACTTTTCTTCTTATCATTAACCTTTGACAAAATTGTAAAAAGCTTCAACAAGATTGTTACTGCCACCCTCAATACATTTTCCTTCAGGAGTCATTGAATCGACTAATTTAACTCTCCTCGAGATCTGGGAAATATTACCGGAAATACAATATTAGCCATTTTAAGCGTGCTCAAATTTGGAGCAAATAATAATGACCTACACACAAAAAAAAAGTAATACCTTTTAAACAACAAATATGAACTGATGTAGACAGACTATCCACATCTGTTTTTTCTTAATGGAATGTGCAGTTAACAATATGGTGTGCAAACCGAATGCCTCGAGCCCTTGAGGACATGTCACATGAAAGAACATTTCTTCATTGTTGACATACCCTGAACCTACTTCATACAACTTTCAAAACAACTTTCAATATTCCTGGTGGATGAAAGGTTCCTGTTCTAACAATGATGGGTGACTAAGCCAGTCAAGCACGGCCCAGTCATAGATAGGCACGCTTTCAAAAGTTTAACTACTTCGTATCCCTTCTAAGACCAGTGTGTATTGTGCATGAAAAGATGTTAACTTGATGGATTTGTGTTGTTACACTATAGGAAAGGGTAGGAAACTTGCCACATGATGGTTGGAATGTAGCAATTCGAAGGTTTTTTTAGCCACTTGCAAATAAATGTGCAAAAAATGCCAGTGCAAAAAATCCTACTGGTTGACATCAAAATCAAACACTGACAATTGAATCAAGCATTGAAAAGAACAAGTGTGAGTTGGCCTTAAAGATTCCTCCAACAAGTTTGGAAAGATGTCGTTCGACAGACGTAAGATCACACAAACAAAATGCACAAAATATCTATTTCATCAGCGCAAACTTATTTCTACTGGTATGGTTTGACGCAACTAACCGAAGAGCATTTCTGCATGCTACTGAAGACCTTTGTCTGCGACGAAAGGTCATCACGGTTCTTATACTGTAAATATGACAAGTTTATAATATAGGTCATAAACAAGTTAATCTAATCAACATGTTATCTTTTAGTCGTCCTGGGCTCCCTCATTTTGAAGATCACTTTCCAATTTCAATCTACCGTTAATTCTACATCTTGTTTATGGTACAGTTGATAGTTTAAAGTAATGGCACCCTCAACTTTGCACCATCACCTTCAGTTGAAGTACAAGCGATGACTACTTCTTAATAGCTTCAAGAGCCACTGCTGAAAGGTCTTGGCCCTTTTTGAAAGTATATTTAGTGATGTAGCCAATTGACATTAGAATACCTTATTACGTGTCACATGTCGCTTCGCTTTGGAATGGAATATGAAGCAATGTATTTTTTTTCACGTCAAAGGGTGTTAGTTCATCCACTTGAATTTCATATCTGCATTAAGAATGCCTAACGTGGCACACTCTACGGTCACCGTCTTTGAGGCCATAAAAACTGCTCAATGCCTCAATTCAATTCTTTATTACCACCAATTCCACAAACCAACATTGTAGCGTGTGGGTACGGTAAAGTCTGTGTCACACTGTACTTTTTTCGTCTTCTACTGCCTTGAACTATGACTCATGCTTCCCTTCCCATATGTCTAAATGCCAAAGCTGATAAACAAGTTGCAAATATTAACAAACAGACCAGTACATTATTTACCTGACAAGTTGATGCCAGGCGGTACATTGCCTTGGGTTGTGTCCATTGGCTGAGAACCATCCTTAGTCTTGTCATCCGGGGGCATATATGCTGGCGGTGGTGTATCAGCTGAAAAATAGGAAGAAAATAGGTAATCAAATATCAGCAAAGATGAAAAGAACTTGTCATGGAATCCAAAAATGGACTTGATTTGGGTATAACTTTAAAACCAATGAAGTTAAAATACTAGATTATAAGTTGCCTATATAGTCAATCTTCCACAACAGTAGGTTGTGGGGTGTACAGTTATGAGTGACAAGCAGTTCCACTGGGGACAAAGTCAGGCCAAGGATGTCACAATTTCAGCCACTTGCTGACAAAATGCAAGTGTCTTTAAAATAGAGTCTATTGGCTAAAATCATGTGTTTCGAGGGCATTTTTCCTGAATTACAATGTCCATCATTTTGCTGTACAGGCTTTTGAGAGCAGCCAAGTTATATCTGAGCACTGATAATAAACAGTCATACAGGGCTCACGTTAAGTACAGAAATGATGCGGATTCTTGCCAGTACCTTGTCCTGATTTTTTTTACTAGGAGCAGACAGTACAAACCCATGGCATTTAGCCAGTTTTTAGCCCAAACTTCGAGGCCTGCATTACTGTACATGTGCTAGACCTATGTACTAAATGCATTCCCAGCATTTAAAGACCACTGTGAAAATGGTTTGTTCTGTGACTGAATTTCTAGATCTGTAGTATTGATGTTACATATAAAGAGGAAAATAGTCTGCAAAAACCCAATAGCCTAATGGAAGTGCATTTAGTAATGTCACCATGCTGTCAATCAGACTAACTATGTTAACATCTTTTTGATACAACTGTTGTACAATGTTTTGAACACATGTAGAGCTTACTTTTGAAAACCCTATTTTGATAGTACAGTCAATCATTTAATCTGTATCACTATATATTTTCAGTATACTGTTGCTTTGACATTTCTTCAACTGTTAACTTAGCATGTCACTTGTTTGTACAGCTAAGAGTCAGTCTTGTGTTGCTCCTTGAGCTCTATAAGAGCTACTTTATTTATGTTCTGGTGGTAGAAGTATACATGATATCTAGCTCTTGCTATTAATACTTTCCAAGTGTTCTGTGTCTTCAGGCTTGTAACATACACACACACACACACACGAGCATGTTGACCTTTACCAAATGTTAAATTGTTGCTAGTTCGAACACTTGAAAACTGCGAAACATTAAGAATTCAAACTTAAGTTGCTGAACAAGTTCAATCGCATTGACTGCCACTTGAATGAATTGTAAGCTAATATACAAGCCACTCGGTTTCAACTCTTGTAAACAATGAATGTATGGCTTCTTAGCAAGTACTGTAAATACGTTACTGTCTACAAATCACAACATCACATTTTGGAGACAGTTCTACCTCTCTGGAACTCCTTGTCATTGCATTTTAATAAGTACTGCTCATAAATTAATTTGTTTAAACAACAACTAATGACCCTGAATATCTTCTTCTTTTTTATCTTTTTCTGGATTACAGCACCTTATAAATGCATTTATCTTACTTCTATTTTCAATTAACATGAGTACATGACAGACTACTATTAAGTTGTTTGGATTCGCAATCTTCCGTTCTACATGTACCTAATACTAGGGCAGGTCACGCAGAAAAGTGCACAGTTACTGGATTTCAGCTATAACAGTGAACTGAAATTTTTCTCATTACATCAATGATCAAGTGAAAAACATGATACTCCAGAACAAAATTTCCAACTTCAGCTCTACAAATAAAGCAAGGTGTTTATGATGATTATTTGACATGCTAATTAACGAGCAATTTTTCTGTGCACAAACATCCTGGAAACCACTAAGCCCACTTGCAGTGTTATTTATCAAAAAGCACAATGTCACTAACAGTTACAACGCTCAACGCCAAGCTGTACATGAACCTCCAAAGAGGAAAGGATCCAACAACAAAGATCTTTGAAGGTCAGGAATGATCCTTAATGGCAGACGATGATTACTTTTCATTCACGGAATTTGTCACAAATCGGAGACTGGTTAAGCAATTTGTAAGTTTGTGTTTAACCATTGGGACAAGCTGCATAAATCTCATGAAGAAACTAATATCAATATCACATCTGAAATGTCACGAAACAGCAATTAAGCTGGGAAGTATCATCTGTACAAACATACTGTACTATGCTCGGTAAACAAACAAACTGTGCTCAGAATGCACACATACTGTGCTAAGAATAAAAAAAGTCTGTGCTCAGAATGCAAACATACTGTGCTAAGAATAAAAACATTCTTTCAATAAATACTCAAGTTTCCCTCTATGAAAGGAGTACTTACGAAATCAAACGTAAATTACGATTAAGTATGAATCTACTGTATCACCTACCTGGCACACCGTAAGGACTGTTTGGATCGATAGAGCTGGTACCTGGCGATGGCTGGGGCTGTAGCGGAGAGCTCGGTGGCATGTTTGGTTGGGGTGAGTGAGTTTGCTGAAAGCTCTGCGGAAAGGTAGCGTTGTGTGGGAAAGGTGGCTCAGGTAAACTTCTATACGGCAGGAGGCTGTGGGATGGAACAGACTCACTGTGGCGTGGTACTAGCACAGGTGGAAGAACTGGAGAAGAAGCAATCAAAAAGAAAGGTACCAAGAAGTTAGAGAAGCCGGAGAGAAAATGACAGAGTGAAATCCATGGCAATATACTGTACCTCTAGGTACAGTAAGAGGGAAATGTTTCATTTCACTTGGATGCAAGGTTTCTCAACTTTTGACCATAATTGACTTAAATGGTTAATAACAGTCATTTTCTAATATTCCCAGTCTACTCCAATACAGTGTCGATGTACAGTACCATCCACCCATTTCTATCTTAAGCTGGTGCAATACCAACTTAGATAATTTACACAAATTTGCTACACAGGGGCAAAAGCGAAAGAAACAGCACATGGTGTGAACTTAATTTCAAGTTTTCAAATTACTGTAGCTACAATATGTAAACCAATATAACTGTAGTTGGAGGTACATTATGTACAAAGTCCACTGCATTGAAAATGAACATTTATTAAAACACATTGTCCAGTAACTTTTCTATTCCAATTTTGCAAAACTTTTAAAATAACATTAAAAAATCAGGCCAGTAGGCTTGGTGATACCTTGCCTTGTAATTTTATGGAATCAAGTCCCAGAACATCAGACAAGAGTTCCAGATAACTTGACTAATATGCAAATGTTATTAACTTAATTGTTGGAACCTTTTGGCATCAGGTGAACTCATATCAACTGTGACCTCTGCAGAAAAAATAGTATTCTTGCCCTAATTACGAGGCATCCACACACCCAATTTGAATGTCATCCAAGGTTAACTTATTGTGTTTGTAGACTTTTAGGGGCTTTGACCTCTGTTGACCTCAAGTGACCATTAACAGCCTCAGAAAATAACAGGGTTCTTCTCCTCAATAAGGTACATGTTAACAGGATTTTTGGACGTTGACATCTGTTGACCTCAAATAACTACATTTAAGTCATGACTTCTCCGTGAGAGACAAGTAGTGATTTCTCTACTCCCGCATGCAGTACATTCTCCAGGAATGTATGTACAGGTAACTGTGTATTAAATCACAAAATTTTGGCATTCCTTTTTTATTAATCAGTTTTGGCCACTTCACAGTATCCGTGTCATTTCTAAAGTATTCAATTATCCTGTTTCCTGGGTATGTTTCCTGTTGAGACTTACCCTAATTAACAAGCAACAAGAACATTTCAGATAAAGGTAATCGGCTAATTCCCTCAGACGATTTCCTACAGCTGTAAGTGGACAACATATGATGAATGGGTAATCATCAGAAACATGTAAAAGGCAGCTTTCAACATAAAAGAGTCTAGCCAAATGCTCTCACAATTGAACATTAAGCCCACATTCAAGTACCTATTGTACAGTTTGTTACAACACAAGGGTGGGGTGACAAAAATTTAAGGAGATAATCTCTCCATAATGAGATTGTATCAACACTGTTTCATTGTCCTGGGATTACAATGGGAGGTCACAGTTTTTTAAGTCACCTTTTATCTACAGTACATGTCTCTAAAAGAAAAGTGTACAATGTAAATTTGTGTTTATGATTGTACCGTTTGGTTTTTTAACACTAACTATATATTAGTTGTTTCAGTTGTTTTTCCCCCTACAGTAGGCTACAATGTACAGTTAATCATCATTATGATACTGATATCATATGATACACTATATGTTAGCAACAGTCATGGTACAGAGGGGGGGTCAGACAATAGTACTACTGTATGCTATTGTGAAACTTTATGTTATTGTGAAACTTGTGTATAGGAGTGCCATAGCCTAATAGTTTCATTTTGTGCATCTTACAGAGATAACTTGTGCACCTTAATGATAAATTGTGTAGATTAAATATAATACAACACAGTATGTAAGGACAGATTTAATAGATCTTTGTGATGGCACTATTATATTAAATTTAGAACAATCTCTGATACACCATTATCGGGTCTGCAAAAGCTAAGCTGGAGGGTCAATTGAGTGCCACCTACAGACTTGTACAATGTAGGGAACTCAAACAGTTCCCTTAAAAATGAAGGAATGAGAAGTTGAGTAATTCCTCCACCTTTAGAAATAGAATTCTATAATGAAAGTAACAATATTGCAACATATAACAATACCAGTGAGTTCATATATCTGTAAGTTCATGTGACTTGACTGTATTAAGAAAGATACAGTACTGCAGACAATTCATGAGGTACAGAAATTTAAAAAAAAAAGAAAAATTGGTTGTGATAAAATTACAGTACTATAATCAGAGCAGTACAATGTTAAGATCATCACTGACGACACAATCCAATGGAAGACTTGGTCAGTATGAAGTGCCCCTTTGAAATTGGGGACACCCTACAGAGGCTTGTTTTTGCTGAAACCCTTTAAACAGCTGGAGATACATTGCAGCACATACTTTAATTCTTGCATTCAGATACGTTTGTGGTTTATGGTTGACTATCATTTGCAGACTAGACACCACATGAATAATATTCTGCAACAGCTCACTACATGAGGTATATATGGAACCTCTGTCAGCTGTGAATCCTTCTTAAAGGAACATTCACAGCGTGGAATTGGTAAGTTTAGGTCTAGCTAGAAAAAAAAACGTCATTTCTGTGGTTATATCCGATCAACTGTGCTTCACCAGTGACTAGGACAACCTTTGGTGGAATTCATCCAGGGTACTACTAACTACAGCACTGTAGATAATATGCAGAATATGGATCACATCTGAAGCAAAGTTGGTTATTTGGCAACTACCTCCCAATGCATCTTGTGATATGATCGAGGTTATCAAAGCAGGTTAAGTCGATGCATTTTCTCACATTTCATCTTGACGTCAGTAAGGCATACAGCATGCACATTACCCGGACAAACCTCCATGATCTTGCAATCTCAAATTTCAACATACAGGACTATATAAACTTCACAGACTTCAGCAACTTTTGAGGCAATCATTCCCAAGAAGTAACCTGAAGTTTGCAAGAGCTCTACCCCCATTGAACACAACAACAACTTTAAACTTCTAATGGTCTGTGAGCTACTGTATGATTAAAAAATATATAACTGACATCTTCAACCCATTGAGATGTACAGTAAACATTGCTATGTTTTCAACATAAGAATTTAAGATATTAACCCCCCAGAAGTCAGTTGGCATTGTGATTCCTTACCATACAATTTGCTCAACTTCCTATTACTGTATCTGACTAATGTGTAGCAAGTGAGTTAAGTTTGTCCAAGAATTAAGTGAGAACCAGAAAAGATCAGAGACTTCAGCTCTTATTTTGTACCACTCCCTTGTAGGCATCAACCATTTCAATGCACTGGTATGGATTTTACAGTATAGAAGTTTTAGCATTTTATTTTGGCATTTTATTAAGATCATAGCATTGGAGAATTCATAGATTAATTGTAGCTTTAATTTGGGAGTTATCATGTTCAAAAGGTTTTCAGACTTTGACACTGGTTGACCTCAATTGACGTTTGACCTCGATTTCAATACGGTTCTTGCAATCACCAAGTTGGATCTACACACTACAGTACGTACGAAGTTCAAGAAAGATGCCCTTTTTGAGTTATCGTGTTTACACCATTTTCAGGCTTTGACTTAAATGTTGCCTGCAAATGACCTTTGACCTCCACCAATTTCAATAGGGTTCTTGTACTCACCAAGCTACCGTAGATCTGAATACCATTTATGAAGTTCAACAAAGATGTACTTTTTGAGTTATCCTGTTTAGAAAGTTTTCAGACTATGACCTCCATTGACCCCAAGTGACCATTGAACCTCACAGAAAACAATTGGGTTCTTGTACTCAATAAAATGGATTCACATACCAAGTATGAAGTTAATCCACCATGAAATGTTTGAGTTACGGTGTGTCATAGGATGTGTCATAGGATTTGTCATACGATGTGTTACGATGGGTCATATACACACATATACATGCTAACACATACACGCCATCACCTTCGCATACAGTAGATTCCTTCTGCCTCCAGCAAGGAATCGAATATCATTGCTACTGTGTATATACATACACCCTCTAGGGTTGTATACAGTATAACTTTAACTTGGATATCAAAACCCTCATTTTAATGCTGAACGAGACACACTACTATACAACAAAGAGCCAATAAAATGCACAGCTATTTAAGCATCATGCTTGGGTCAAGTCTAAGAGTACAGAAATACAAAACTCTGTCCTATGAAACCCTGTCCTCTTTGGTTTCACAGCAAGGCTGATCTTGCATTGTTCATATCTAACATTTCACTTTCCTGGCTTTCTCCATATTTACGACTTTTATAGATGTCATCCTGACAACCATAAAATCCAGGAGACCTTGACTATGGTAAGATGAAAATATGGGACAGCTTGGCTGTGATGTCCCCATTAACTGTCATGCAAGACATGATTAAAGATCGTCAGGGTGGAAGGTACAGGAATGGGAATGCAGACTATTTAATACTTTGCATAATTTAATTGAGTCTCTGTGGTCCTGGAGGATCTGCTCTCAAACTACTCCCCTACTGTACTCTAAGGTCTGTTAAATTTGGAGACTCAATGTTCCAAAATACCATTTTACTGAATTTTTAAAATTTCTTTTAATATCCTGTAAGAGATCTACTTTGAAGAAAGAACAAGCAATTCAATATGACTGTACCACCTACTGCCTATACTTAACTTCCTGTAGCCTTTTTCCTTTCTTCACACATTTAGAGCCTGGACAATTATCCAATTCTACGAAATTTGACTCACTTGTTGACCTCACATGTGTTATCTGTATCCCATGTTTACAAAGCTTTATTAAATGTCAAGTTACTAAAAGCCAACCCACACCTTTTTACCTGTAAAACAAGGTAGACTGCCTCCCACGAGAAAAGGTTATTAAAGAAATCGTATACGACAAAAGTTGACCTGATATTATATTGTTACAAGCAACCCCATAAAAACTGAATTCCATTTGCTCAGGAAAGCCACAATTTCCCTCATATTTTCAATGAGATCTTTGCTACGAACTGTTTTACCTGAAAGATTGTAGAGTACTGTGCACACACATACTGTATAAAGCATACTCAAATTTCCATTATCAAAGTCATATGGGTCTGTCATTAAACAGGTAACTGCAGATTCACAACCAGTTAAATCTGAGTTAATCAGAGTAGAAATTAAACACTACTTTATTCAAGTTGGTAAAACCTTTGGGTGAAACTGAATGTTTAATACTCAACTTATGCAGACTGTATGATTGAATGTTCCAATTACATGTGTGTTTCAAGAAACAGCAATGCACCACACATGGACAGTGACAGTATATCTATGCGATAATGCACATACACATATATGTTCGCTTACCTCTTAAGCAGTATACTTATTTTCATTTGGTTCGAAAGGGTTTTTCTTATTTATATAGCTAATATAGTTAATAAGCTGATTTTCTTTTAATGACTACAAAACAATATATGGCTCTACAACTTTCATGCATTTCAAGCTACATACTGTACAATGCACATTTTATATTCAATTTGTAGTATTTTAGGACTTAACCTCCCCACCCCTCCCCTCACTTATTGGCAACCCTTTCCCCCTCCTTAGCTTCCAACTGTCTTCTGTGCTAATCTATTGTAAATAATCTCCTGACAGACATGACAATAACACAAATAATTGTTATTTTATTGCCAACTTTCTTTTTATTGGCAGAAAACGTTCACTTTAAGTTTGCCCTTTTACTGTAGAGAATAAACACAAATTCTTCTTTTTTTTCCATCAATTTCTACAGAATCGTTCCTTTAATCCCTTCTCAGGTGATCGGAGTAGACAATAGGTAACAACACTCACTATTTATTGCCTTTTCCCCACCTTTCCATAGACTCATATTAAACTCTTGACCTCACAAATACAGTTATGTAGGTCACTTCCTACCACATCAAAAGGAAGCCCTATTATGTTTCCCAAGCCACAATGGCATCTAGCTTCTTTTTTTTTTACTTGATTGATCTGAAACTCCACAAACATACCACAATGGTGTGATAACTCCTCCCGCACAGGTAAACCACATGGAACTACTTTCTTCTCAGCCGAATTAAGTTTCCGACGGACGAGGTACAGTACTGTACAGTTTCTACAGACATTTCGCTTTCTGCCGATTGATGCAAAATCAATTATGTGACCCCCGACCACTATACTTTCAAACGCGATTTTTTTTTCTAGATTATGTCTGTGCGACAGCGCCTACCTGCATCTTCCTCTTTGTTTCAGGATATTAAGCTGCACAATAAAGTGTCACCTGGTATGTGATCTGAATCATGGAGAAATATTTGTCATATCGGTTTCCTGTACACTATCAATACCGACACTTCTTAACTACTATGTACAGCGACTTCACATCGTCACTATGTAATGTTCTGTTTAGTAGCACACATCTGTATTGATTGAGTTAAAACAGGAGATATTTTGCTTCAGACTACGGTTTTGACTGTTTTGACACATATAAATCAATCATAATCTACAATAATTCTATAAGAATTGCTAACGAGCTTTGTTGTTAACTTATTAAAAATGAAGTAAATTTATTAACAACACCTTAAGAAACTCTCTCATGAGAACAAGATAATGAATAGTGATATGATGGAACACTGGTTCCTCTGCAAAATAACCACAACAGAGTATAATGTTACAACTTACCAGATAAGTCAATCATTTATAATGCGTGCTGATGGCACCACAGTCCACAGGCCAAAAAATACAGCAAGGTTACGTATATCAAGCTCGTCATTTACAGGTGATTCATAAGTACAAATGGCTTTTTCTCATAGAACAGAAAAACTTGCAATAGTTCTTACTGTAGTTGATTCATCATTCTGTTGAAATCCATTTAAGGTTGATCTTGGAAGATAATGTATACATTCTGTACACTTATACTTGGTATTTTACTGTACATTCAGCTGCCATTTAGAGCTTGATTGAACATTTAATTCATGTACTCCATGTTTTATGTGTACTATTTCTATGCATCATATTGTCATTTTGACCCGGGAGATTTCAAAAGACGGGCTGTATATTTTCCCTCTTCACAATTCACTAAGATCCATTGTACCTACTTAACACTACAACTACTAGAAACAGTGAAATCTAACTTAAAATCTAAAGCCAAGTAATTCATATTTTTAATCTTGGCAGACAGACCAACACCAAATAAAGGTTCGGTTTGACCTGTTTACAATATAAGGATGTACGAAAACTTTTGCAAACAAATTTTTTCCTCCTTGGTAACTGAGCTTCTTTGAAATTTGTTCAAATAAATGCTCATTCAAATTCAAAGACCCCTCAATGCAAACACTTCTTCAAGATGAGTCACAAGAAAACTCTTTGGGCTTAGATGAGTCATGCTCACATCACACTAAGGCAACAGCAGCATATATCTCGAACAGCTACGCTCTCTGTGATTCAGATTACCATTGTATAGTACCCAGGCACTAGATAAAATGAATACAGCTTCCCTTCAACTGGTCTAGGTTATTTTTAATTTACAACTTAGAGGATTTTTTACACTCAGAATGGGTACACAAAATTAAAGTAACAACTTTTATAGAGTAGGCAGAAAATTTACAGTCTGCTGATAAGATGATGAAAGTTGAAGTTAAATTAAATTAATCTTGCAATAATTTTCCTTTCACAGGAATGATAACACAGTATAACATTTATATAGCCTTACACTGCATCAATGTTACCACAGATGGCACAGAATACACCTCTGTCATGTAAAACCTGCAAGAAGTACTACCTGGGAAAAATTTCTACCCATTCATCAAAATCACCTGGCAAATATCTAGCCTTTTTTTGATGCTCAATGATCTATACAAAATTCTAGGAAATCAGTCCATGAAATTGTATGATCAATTAGTGCAAAATTAGTTTGGTCTTCTTGTCCTTGGGAATGTGGCTAGAACTTAGACAGTTAATATTTTGCTGAATGTTCATCTCTATTTGTGGGTGGAGGGGATGGGAGGGTTAATGGGTCATAGTAACTTTCAAAACAGGTACCTGCCAATTTACCTGGAACTGTTATAACCTTCCTACAGCCTTCCTTTCAGCTAACAATGCATTATATCAACAAAGCTGTTCTGAAATACTTCATCTAAGACTTGCTCAAGTAACATCCTACTTAATGAATCCTGACTGGAGAAAACCAAAAAAGACATGACTTTGTATGTCTGAACATATCAGTAAGAGAAGGGTTCAATTACAAAATACTGCCAATTGATGTCAGTTTGGAACTTTGTCTTTGAAAGCCTCACAAATGACGGGAAAAAAAGAATGTTCAGGATTCAATCGTACTAAACAAAAAACTGAGCTGAAATCTTGTTGCAAAATTCCAACTGGTAAAAGGAGAAGAAAGATGAAGTGCAGTTGCAGTGCAGTTCAAGTTTTGTTACCATTTGTTGTAAGCTACAGTATATTCTTCAGAGTGCAAATAAATAGGAGATTTTACACAAGTTACCAGTTATGTACCATAAATTTAGTGGCCTATGAACAAACAATACAATTACAAAGAATGACTTCCTGACAGGTGGAATGTATGCGAGTGAAATTATGACATTTTAAAACACAATAATTAGGCATACATAATTGGCATACTTTTGTGTTCATTAATTAGTATCACATTAAACACTTCCCTTTAAAAACAAAATAATCCTGCAAAATGGCAGATGTGGAGGTTCAGATTGAGCTACGACCGGTCATTAACAATCATGCCAGCCCGCTAAGAATAATTATAGGGGTCATCCTCTCACCTTGGATTGTCTGAAGTACATACTTAAACATCATGTTCTTGCAAGCGAATAAATGCATACGTACAGTTTATGTAGGTAGAGATGTACATGTACATGCATGTATACATGTACATACACAATCTGGACAGGTAGACAATTGTACAGATAAGAGACACAAACTGACAGTCATACTGCACACAAACACTCACATTTCTTGGCATTGAAACAAAAAATTGCTACCAAGTGTTATGGGTTATCTAGCCTATTGACACATATAAAAGCATGAAGAATTAGCTTTGAAATTTTTCTTTCAAATATTATTTATAAATCTGTTATATCCACTAACGCTAGCGTGCCCTAAATTGGCACATATATAATCCATTCACCACCTCCAGCATCTACCATATGTTGCAAGTATGACGACCGTCCATCTGTTTGGAAAGTTACATACATATCAAACACACGCAGGATTAAGTTATTCTCTTGGCACTGTTGCCAAAAATTATTATTAAGAAAAAAAATTGTTTCGACTTACCGGGACTTTCAACTCTTTTGTAGTGATATGGATTAATGCACACATCTTTCTGCTTCTTGCCAAAGGCATACTCGCAGCAATCTAAAGCTTTCAGCTCATGATGGCTCTGTAGATCTGGCCAGCGCCACACCCTACAGTAAATAACATGTGGTAGACCTTTCCGATGAGACACCTGCAGTCGACCATCCAGTGACCTCGGTATGGTGACACATTTACTTGGCTCCCCTGGACGAGATAGAGCCTTCTCCAGTTCTTCCATGGCACCTTTTTTCTTTTTCAACTTTTTCACGAGAGAGTCCACAGCTTTTTCTGCCCATTTCTCTTCCTCGTCTCCTTGTTTCCAGCCCAGAAGCCTCTTCACAACTGGACTGGTAAAGGAGAATAAACTTGCCATGGTCATGATGAAATGTCTGCAACGACCAGGAACTGTTGTATTATGGTTGCACCTTGTTCTGATAACAGTCAATGACAAAAATCAGCACTGATCATATTTGAACACCTACTCCACACCGTCCGTTCATCGCAGGTGATTGATGCCAATGTTTGGTGAAGTTCTGTGAGAGAAAAATAAAAAATGCAAGCACAAAAAGCCAGACAAATAACTAATATGAAGTGGGAACATGCAACCAGGACTAAAACATTTAAATGTGTGCAATATGTTTGTACAATTTATTCCCATCTATTACCAGAAGATGGAAAATCAATATCTACCATACCAAAGTGTTTACTAACAACAAACATTTGAAAAAGCAGTTACAACTCTGTAATGTATATATACTGTATATTAATGAATATTGATGTATCTCTAGAAGGGCAATGCACGCTTGCAAGATGGGCACATGTATGTGTCTGCCTATATTATAAAAAGTAAACTTTAATCAAAACTAGCTAGAAACATGTACAACCAGTGCAGTCTTTTGTACTGTAAAGTTGCCTACCATGTGGTAAAGTTGAACATCTCTTACCTACCTGCATACAATAAGACGTAAAATAGGTGACTTGTTCTTTCAGGAGATATACAGCGAATATCCAGTATTGCATAACAAAAAATACTGTGCAAAAGGGGCAAATTAGGGCAAAGATATACATTTGAAGCAATGAGGCTTAGCAATCGGGAGGTACCGAGTTCGATACCTGGCCGGGTTATAGGAAGGTGGGTTTTTCATCCAAGAGCAATCTACGGTGTTCCCATCTGAAATGACTTTCTAAATTAATTCCAAATTTGAGTAAAATGTTGAATTGGAAGCTAACCGACATGTACAGTATATAAGTTGTAATCCATAAGCCCTTGCTGGTTTCTCCCAAATTTGTGGTCGCTTTAAGTGTCGTAAAAATAACTGCTGATTATTAATAATTATTATTATAATGAGACAAAATGCAGACTACTATACAGAAAACAATTTTCAACTACAAAGTAATCTATTACCAAACCTTATACAAATCAGAGCAGACTGTATCTGTACCATGAACAAGCCTGTAGAAACCTAGCAGTCTATTAGCTAGTACATGTTAGGTAAACTCATGCACCACAGGCAAGTTTATGGAGCAATGTGACATTCCCGCACTTTATTTCATGTAATCCAATTGTGTAACATTTTAAATTCTGCAACTGGAGCAAAAGTTTAACTTAACATAGAAAAGCAGTTCAGGGAATGCCAGAAATAATCCAATACTTCACAGTTGGGCTAGATCAGGAAGGAGGAGGTGATGGGCGATGACCCGCAGGAGGGTCAAGGGAGCGCAGTGCGAAATTATTACCAGTTCTTAGGTTGTGTAGATGGGAAGGTGCAATACAGTAGTAGAGTCAAGACAGGCAAGACAGGAGCACAATAAATAAGTTGTTAAGGGAATGTCAGAAATTCTGTTTGCAATATATGTTACATCCATAAAATTCTGTTTTGCAAAACCCCATTGATATTTAGAACTGTATTTTATCGACAGCTCAACTTAGTGGCTCCTACTCAAAAACAGTACAGCAATGTCATCTGTTTACTTCAAACAGCTTTTTATAAGTCAATGTTTGGAATTATAATGAGACTCTAAAAGTGGAGTATGACTTAAGTGAAAGCAAAACCAATTAGAATCTGCTATGCCATTCAGGATCATCTTTCATTTGTTTTCTGCAATTCAAGTAAAAACACTAAACCCAGTTTTGTTCTTGTTTTCCTCTTGTAGTGTTTTGAAGTATCAGAAAATGTTTGCAACACTGCATTTTGTTATCATCACAAGGATGTTTTCATTTTTCCCAATTAGGTAAACTAGTATTTTATAAGAAAAGCAAGACCAACTTTGCTAAAACTAGTACCCTTGGTGACCTGCATATTCTCAGGGTTAATGTTGTCTGACTGGCAGTGTAGCCCACAGCTATGGTGGCCACTGACATGATATCAAAATAGAGGAAAAGTTGACAAATGGAGAAGAGGCATGACAAGATGACATGGGTTATTGGGATGAATACTGTACTGGCTTCTGTACATATATGAATGTACAAGTATGCATATACATTCTGTGAAAAATCTACAATTTCATTACAACTACTATGTTGTTTTCCAGCTTTATTATTAGCTGTATTGAAATTGTAGTCCTATATTTGTGAAATGTGTAACCTGAACATAGTGCTTGGACATAGCGCTTTGCCAAAGCTTTGTAATATGGTGTCATGAGTAGCAGTTGTACTAGTACATAGCATGGTATTGACAATCAATTGGAATTGTAACTCAGCTCTTCATTCATGGATTCCACCAGAATGTGCTAAACTAGGCTCGGCCAAAATATTAGCGTTTTCTCATATTTTGGCAATGGCTGAAATAATTCATCAAAACACTTCAAGTTACAAAACTGAGTATTACTTGTATTCCTAGACTTGAGGCTTGGCTATAGCCTGGCCAATTAAACTTTACTGCTTCAATTAAACCCAAGGCTGTTAAATAAAAACTGGCATTTAAACATGGTGGCTACAGTACAACAACGTGTGTATAACACAATCGGCCTACACTAGTCACTACACATATTTGTAGTAGCCTAATACTAATAGCTAGTTGAGTAGTATCATAGTTCATACCACTACCAGTTTGGGACCTTGGCCTAGGCCCTAAGCATAGGTTTCACTGCTGTGCATGTTAACCCTGATTAAGTAACTAAGGATAACAATATAGGGCCCAGAGCTTGGGATTTACTCATACAAATCTTGGCTAGGACTAATTGTTAATATAGCCCCTAGTATCATACATAGGCCTAGGCTAAGCTAATTTAGGTTAAATTAGGCTAGGGTCCGTCTTGAGAGTCCAAAACTCGAAGTGGTCTAACGTAGGTTTCCACTTCAAGTTTTGACATCCGGTTACACTTATTGGACATTTAACGTTAGCTAGCGTAGGCCCCAGAAATGTAAATTTGATGTAAGAATAAGAACTGAACAAGTTCGATGAATTGAAAACGTAAGGCCTAACTTAGGCCCCTATGCCTATGTGTACGTTAGTGATACATTATGCCGACACATTTACAGATGACAAAATCGTCGGCAATTTGTATAATAAATCATTGCAGGCGACACACTACACTGTCAAGAAATGCGATTATTGAAATAACTCAGTAGGATACACGACAGTTAACAAAGATGGCGCATATGACTCACTTTCACTTGGTAAATCTTCGAAGTACGAGAATCCTTCGTATTGAGAAACTGACTAATAATATGGTTAAAAAGCGGCTGGGATATTTAACTGAAAACACTCAATGAAAATGAGTCAACGGTACTCAAGATACGCTTGTTCGATGTCTACGGGTTTTACCATTATACACTGGTAGTGGTACGTTCAACTTCAAGACGCAGACACTTATTTTGGTGGCGACAGGAAGACCGTGCATTGGTAATACAGACGGTATAGTTGCTTGGTATTCATCCGCTTGTGGGTAGTTTAGATGATAACTGATGATTGAAACTCGGTATTGAAAACATATATTCGTGTCAGGACTCTAATCAAGTTCCATTTTGTTCTTTATCAAGCACATTTTAACAGCATCATTGAGGATACAGAGAATTACGTTGTTTAGAGTGTATGACTATTGGTAGTAAAAACACATGTAAACACAGAAGCCAATGGATGACGTCAGTCAGGGGGCGACGATAAGTCGGGTGTTTGGCCTAATCCAAACAATATTGTGTCCTCAAGCTAAACAAGCGTTACGGGAGTTTTCGTACGATTTCATTGCTGCAAAGGAATTTTCAGTATTTTAACACAGTGGGTTATTAAAAGTAACACATGGCCCTTTCTTTGCGTGCTTTAATAACCTCATGAATGAAAGATTGTGAAGTTTTATTATTTTCTTCTTATCAGTAGGTCATCTGAAAAGAGAGTATATACCTGTGTATGATATAAGGGTGACCGGATTTCGGCGTGGCTTATTATCGTGGCCAAACTCATATGGTCACACGTGTTCACTCGATTATACCAAAGAGCCACTACTCACGATATATCAAAGCAACGTAGATTCTTTTGTTTCGTCCGGTAAACATATGAAGTTAATGCTTAATCGTTATTAATGAGGAGTTCGGTGAATTAAAGTGACATCCTACATTTTTATGTACATTAGTTAGGCCTATATATTTTTCCATAAATTTTATAATGGTATCACCGGGTTTCGACAAAATAAGCGCAAAAGGCAACTTTTAACTTTTGCTGATCATTGAAGTAATGATGGGATTTCTTTTTTCATGTATGAAACACATCCATTTAACTCAATGGGTCTATCCAGGGTCTATCTAACAATTCCATCAACTCCTGTCCCCTCGAACTCCCAATAGAGCAAATTGCCTGCGTGGCCTTGCTTGCTTAGCATGGCTTTGTACATTTATTAATGAAACATCGACCAACAGAAAGAAAATAAGTAACCTGCGCGAGCCACGGCGTAACCCTGTTCGCAACGTTTTAGTTATTTCATTAGCCTATTGTTTTTTATGCAGCACAGTTAGTCAAAAGGAGCTATATACTACCAGTCATATGCGAGTATTTTTTGTGATGCCAACATTATTTATTGATTTTAACAAAAATCGTGTAAAAATGCACTCGCGAAGCAGAGATTAAAACAATGTAGTATAAAAGTATATAGGTACTTACGTATATAATGTACCAAGTGGCTTCAGTGATCCGAAGACTTTACGTAATTCAAAATTGATCATTGCAAGCATATATGATACCTTTAGAAGAACTGAGTGGTGCGTTATATTTTTTTTTCAATTTCATCCCAATTATACATTATGTGTCACATGTCGGTTAATATCATCAGTAAAGTTGGCCCTAATTTTAAGCGCCCTAAATAGGGCCTAACTTTATAAACAGAGTACAGAGAAGATCCAGACTTTACGCTTTGCGACTTGTCGGGATGGAAAATACATATTGCAAGTTGTCGTCGTCTAGGCTCACCACTACCAGAGACAAATACATAGTCTTGTGTTATGAAGCAATGAAGTTGTTTTCATACGGTTGTACTTGACCGGACGAAGGGACTTTTTAGCCCAATTTTATGAACCCAATTGGTATCAAATTTATGTTGTGGTCAGAATGGAACATCACTGTGGAGTGGAGAAGGTTATTCAACTGACATGTAACCCGCTACTATGCTTCTGTTGAGTAGTGGTGTAGCGCCATCATATTTGTGGTATACTTAATTTTTATAAGCAAAAAATGCTCTAAATTTGAATATTTTATCATACGTTGACAACAGAAACGGTCATTTACAAAGTTTCATTAATGCAAAAGTGGAATATATTTTGGTTCTAAATGGTTTGTAGATAAGTTGTACCCGGACCGTACACAACAATTCGGCAATGAGGATAGGATTAATTTAAGAAAGAAACAAATTAAAGCTACGTATTAGAAAGAGACGCAAAATTACTATTATTTTTTTACCTGAACCGGAATAAAGGAGGAATTTTAATTGCTGTATGAAATTCAATTTACGGAAGCTTCAAATATATATGTACTATGTTTCATTCTTTCTGTTATGGCACGTGTTAGCCATGGTTTGTATTGAAGAAAT
>JAIPMN010002555.1:0-16455 GCA_020650975.1 Apostichopus californicus
GGGGGGGGGCGTTGGGGGCGCGCGCCCCCCGGGTAAGAAAAAGAGGACAGAAAAAAGAGAAGAAAAAAGGGGGAAAAGAGGGGGGGGAGAGGAGGAGGAGAGGAAGGAAGGGAAAAGAAAAAGAAGAAAGAGAGAAAAAGGAGAAAAGGAGGGAGTAAAAGAAAAACGTCAAGATACCGGGAAGAGAAAGAGGAACAGTGACATCATTACAGCGCTGATCCCTATTATATACACATGGCCGGGTAGCCAGTGACGGATCGAGGATTTCGGCAGGGGCGTGCGCCTCGGCCTATCCCTTACACCGACAACTCCATTTTTGACGTTTCCATTTTCCTCTCTCACTAATGTATCTATACTATATATAGTCTATCATGACGCATGTGTGTGTATTGACGCCTTAAACAATTGTGCTATGAAACCAACTGTGGCTGGTCTCGAACTCGACCGAGTCGTCGGGGAACATGACGCATTTTGGGGAGGGGCGACCGCCCCTCCCCCCGAGCATATTTTGTTATGATATCGCTAGTAATTTCAAAATAGAAAATGTTTAGATGCAACTTTCAAGGCCTGGGAAGTGTCATTTCAAGCGATCTGGGAGGCATTTTCGGCCAAAATTTTCTTGTACGCTTCGCGCCAACTCACGGTGGCGCTTCGCTTAGATAGTTTGCCTACATGCTTCGCCCCTCCCGCCTGTTCGAATTTGTATAGCAAACAAAACTGTCGATGTGTGTAGTCAAAGGCGTAGGAGCCCAATTTGATTTGGGGGTTGTAACGACTTGCCCGAAAAATATAACTTTAATTTTCCGCGCGCTCCGCGCGCGTTCAGCATGTTTATGTCAATATCATATAGACAAGCATCGGTTATTCCATCGCATGCCATCGTATACAGTACGGTCCGTGGAAGTTTCGCAGTATACCGCGGGATGCTAATGTAAACAACGAAATGTCTTATGTAGATGGAGAAAAAGCATGGAGGTCCAATTAGTCGATTTCTCTTTTACATTAGTAATGGCGAATTAGTCGGCCAAGCTTAGAACTTTATTTTAATTATCAAGGAGATATTTTTTAAACCATCCATTTCCCTTTAGCTACATCATTGCAATTTATTTTTCTTTGAGTAGGTGCCCGAAAATTTCAAAGTAGCCTATATTGCCCGAATTTTCAGAAAAAATATTTGGTTGGGGTGGGGGCTGCAGCCCCCCCCCCCTCCCCGCCACCTACGCCTATGTGTGTAGTGTCCGGTTTCGGGAATATCTGGTATTTTTTCATTTCCTTCAACCAAGTTTTATAATAGCCGTTATAAGAGCTCGGTTTTAATATTTGTACACCAATAATGTCTGAATTTCGAAAATTTCCTGACCAACATCCTTCATCATACTTCCCTCTACTCGTGTAATTTTGACCGGTCTGTTAGGGGTTGAAGGAGGTTTTTCTATATAGGTTGCCCATATATGACATTTTTTTGCAACATTATGGGTATGTTTTGAACTGAGTTTAGTCACGAGAAATGTGAATTTTCAAATTCTGAACAAATAATGCGCTGAAAACCTTGAAAAGTGGGGCTGCCGGGTACTGTGGCCCGTGACATAGAATCATCTACAAAAGCAATGATCCACAGGAGATGCGATGAGGTCGAACATGATGTGTGACTGGTGAAAATCTTCAAAAAGGTTATGGATGAAAACAAAAATATTGGGAAACACTTGGTTCTCAGGCAAAAGTGTACATCTGGTTGGTCATTTTCAAGCCCGAGAAGAGCCATTTCCGGTGATCTGGGGGGTATAGAAACCAGAAATTTTCTTGTACGCTGCGCGCCAACCGATGGTGGCGCTCCGCTTAGATAGTAATTCGCGCCCCCCGGGTTAGAAAATCCTGGATACGCCCCTGAAGAGGCCCAGACACGGCCTCTCAATATAAGCGAGCATGTAGGCTGGAGAAAGAAGGGAAATTCTTTTTGGGTTTTCCGTATTCAACCGCTATGCATGTATATAAAATGATTAGCATATGTTACTTAAATATAAAAACACAAAGCGATGACAAAGTTTTAACAACATGAGCACATTCATTTTTATGAACGTTATATTTCAATTAACTTTGCGTCCAGTGCAAGCTAATTAGGTCCCATAAGGGTTCACACCAAATCATTATAACGTATCGGGGGGTATTTCCCCCTTTCTCAAACTGATTTAGCCTAAAGAAATTTCATTTGAACATATCAGTTTAACATTTTCGGTTTCTACGACTGTCTTCTTAATGGATTATGAAATATGTTGCATCTATATACTTCTTCGGTGCTAAATAAATTGGGACCGTTCCGCAATCTTTGTTGAAACGTTATTAATTGTTCTTGACTGCAATACATTAATTTTCAGTCATATTGAAATAAACCATATGATTCGTAAATCCAGGGCAGCGGGCCGTTTCTTCTGGGCCCTCTCTCTCTCTCTCCAAAAGAGGCCTTTTATCATAAATAAGAAGAGTCCTTTCCATCAATAAATAGTAGCCTTTCGCCATTCTTGCTTAATTAAGAAATCACCATTAGAATTCCACTTAATTTAATTACCAGTTAAAGGATATATAAATAACTTTGTACAGTAATCTAATATACTTCCTATTTCGCAATGTCCAACTCCATTTAAGTTTGAACACGTCCTCTTGGAGATTGCAACCCTTAGCAATCCTTAGAGGATTTAGTAATATATAGGAATAACGGGAAAACTGTTAAACAACTATGCTGCATTAAGAGAAAGGCCAGGCGCGAAGCCAGGAATTTGCCAAGGGAGTGGCGAAACTGTAGGCAAACTATGAGAGCCGTAGATATGGCATTGCAAACTATCTAAGCGTAGCGCCACCATTTTGGCGCGAAGCGTAGGAGAAAATTTTGGCTGAAAATGCTCCCAGTGTGCTGGAAATGGCACTTCCCAGGCCTTGTAAGTTGCATCTTAGCATTTTTCTCTTTTGAAATTACTAGCGATATCATGAAAACATTAAAAAAAATATAAACAAATATGCTCAAGGGAGGGGGCGACTGCCCCCTTCGCCCCCCCCCCCCTTGGCTACGCGCCTGAGAAAGGCTGGATCTCGAGTGAGATACAATAATTAAATTAGATAAGTCGTTGGAGGTAAAACAGCCAATGTTTGGTTTTTGCAGTTTTTGCAGAACTAGCTCTTCTTCAGTACATGATCTCGAAAGTGGCAAGGAGTATAGCAGGAATTGAAACTATTTTATAGAGAAGAGTGTCGGAATGGCAGTGAAGTCAAAACGACTTACTGATTTCTGCTGGATTTACATAAACAGTGCAGGGCTTAATTAACTTGCAGCCCTTGGGCCCAAATACTGTAATATATATTCTGCATGCATTTATACTTTAACCTGAGAAGTTTCAGTGCGGTTCACAATTATGCTAGACCACTAATAAACACAAATAATGACAACATCATATTGAGATCTTATGTGTCAGCATTCGTTACCATGGCACTAGTGTGCTTTAATATATTTGTTGACCAACGTTTTTCAATTATTTATAATTTAAACGATATATACGGAGCTGTGAGCCTAGCATGCATGGTATAGCCTACATATTGGAGAAGAAAACCATGGAGCTATACACCTACGTACAAGACAAGCCCCTTTGAGCACGTTCATATGGCAAGCCGTTTTTTCTATTACCCCCTCATTTGACTGAAGTGAAATGCAAGTGAAATTCAATTCCACTTTAGTGAAATTGTTTTTCACTTAAGAAGAATTGAAAAGTAGGATTGTAGTCTACTTTAGTAGAATCGTACTCTACTGAAGTAAAGTTGTACTCTACTTAAGTAAAATAGAGGCCAATATTGTCCAATTATACTTAAGTAATTACTTAAGTAGAATTGTATTTACCTAAGTTGAACTTAATTCGACTTGAGTAGAATATATTACACTTAAGTAGAATTGGAGGTAAACGTTAAAACGGCTTGCCATACGTCCAATGTGTTCAATGCATAGAAATTGATTTCTATGGTTCAATGTCATGTATACTAACTCGAAATATATGCATCGAACAGCACATCATCATTCAGCGCCTCTAGGTTCAATCCGAAAACCGACCCGTTTGTTCCTCATGTTATTTATATTTGTATCCGGTAAATTATGACGTGATATACTAATTTCTGACACAGCCTACTAATATGTAGGCGTATTGATTTCAAGCATACTGTAATGTGCTGGTATACTGATACTTTTTAGTTGTGAAAGATGGCGCTTGACTTAAACAAGTTGTTCACAGGTCCCTTGATTATATTTCAACTTTATTTTGAGGGGGTAACTCGGTTTACCCGAGGCAATTCTTCCCCGAAGCCCTCTTGGATATAAAAACAAAACAAAAACAGAGGTGTAAATACAATAATAATTTGAATGTAAGAATCAACACGTAAAAAGATCATAAAATAATTAAATAGACGTAATCTAAACTAAACGTAAACGAATAAAATGTTAACGAATAAAATGAGCCCATTGAAAAATATATACATATAAAATAGGCAAGATGTTACAAAGTTAAATATTATCAAAGTTAAGAATTTAATCATGATAAGATCTTTAGAACATTTGCGTAACGTAACATTATAAATATAAAATTTGTTTCACAAATCATTTTAAACTGCTAAATTGTGTGCATTCCTGATATATGGAGGCAACTCATTTCACTCTTTTGTGGCAATAAATAAAAATCTTTTCTTATGTATTTCGGTCTTGCCCCCGCGCAAGGAGAGCCCTCTTGATGTCACAGACCTTAGAATAATCGTGGACATTCAAGAGGGGTAAACATTTCACTCATATAATTGGGTGTTAATCCGTTAAGAGATTAACATACCATAATTAATCGTTTATAATTTTATATTTTAAATGTAGATCAATAGTTTGCAAACCAAGAACATTAAAAAGGTCACATGATCTTTCGTCATAAGTAGCGCTTAAAATAATTCTGGCAGCAGAATCTTGGAGCATAATTATCATATTAACATTTCCCTAATTGCATGATCCCCATACAAGATTGCAGTATTCGAGGAACGAAACATATAAAATATATAATATATTTGGTCTTACCAGAATAGGTTCAAATCTATCCTGGTGCTGACGGTCTTACACACATAATATATTTGGTCTTGCTCACATATCTATCCTGGTGCTAACGGTCTTAGATATAATGTATTTGGTCTTTAGCGACCCAACTCAACAGTGATATTTCGAAGAGACTTGATGGTGACCGCACTCTTTCAAAAATATCTACTTTGTCAGATCATAGAGCTATTCCCAAATGTCGCCTGGGACACGCGATGAATGTATCCAAACAAGCAATTCCCTGATGTCACCATCTCAGCGAGAGCTCCCAGATGTCACAGGCTATTACGTAAGAATATTGAGATGAAAGGTCATACTCGGTCACCTGATAAGAAAGAAACTACGTAGCCCGAAATGCATCGTCCGTACATAACACACGGCATGCATGCATGTTGTGATCAAACTAGCAGTCAATACGATATACGTGTACTTTGTTACACTGCTGCAGATCCGTTTCCACAGTTAACACTGCCATTTAATAAACTCTGAAAATTTAGCGCTATTCTGCAAAATGAGGAAGAGTGATTCTTGTAGGAACATTTGACAAATTCTTTCAGTGTTTAGAATATCTTAGAAAGATGTCTTATCCTCACCACATGGACGCGGATGATTCATTCGACTATCTCTTCAAGATTGTTTTGATTGGAGATGCAGGGGTTGGAAAAACTTGTGTCGTCCAACGTTTCAAGTCAGGAACATTTTTCGAAAGACAACATAGTACTATCGGAGTCGATTTTACCATGAAAACATTAACTATAGATGGCAAGAAAGTTAAGGTATAACGTGGATAACACAACCATCACGTCATTACTTCTCTGCTCTAACCTTAGACTCTTAGAGTTAGAACCATGATTACATGATACAGTGATACATACAGTATTGTGACAGTACTGTAAAGCCTTGCCGTAGCCTAGCCAACATTGGACTAGGGCTTTACTGTAGTTGTTCTTGTTAATATATATATATTTTTAAACCCATACCATAGGTGGATCAAGTTCCATTAGTTCTTGGCTTTTTCTTAGATTTATGGGTTAGGGCTATGTCTCTAAAACCTAACACTAAGTAATAAGTAATATCTACCTAACATTAGGCCCTGGCAACATCAGGCCCTGCTAGTCTTATTTCATGCCTAACCCACTCCACAAACACTTAGCCCAAATGCCAACCGGTTGTGAATGGGACTTTCTCCAAAGTTAACCATACCATCAGATATTTGTGTAGTAATACATGCCCACCCCCAGTTCCATGCAAGGCCGACTTGATACTATTCATACCTTAATTTTGTTACATCAGCAAATACATGCGAGGTCACCAGGAAGGCCTCAAAGCTATTTCATATCGTTTACTAATGTAGGTATAGGCTACATACTTTTGCAGTCAGTGGAGCCTATTTATTTGTCAAGTAAGAGTATTCCAGTGTCCTAAATTAGTTTGTAAATCACTTAATGACTTCAGACTAAGCTGCCAGTAGCTAGTGCACAACCTTCTGTATAGCAATATTTAGGCTTAACACTTCAGCCTACACAACTGGACAATGTTGCTGCTTGTGAAGGTATAGGCTAGCCTTAGACTATAAAGCTGAAGAGTGTTTGGTTGATCTCAACAAATATTCTGCTGTAGTGGCATCATTGGTCACCATTACAATCTTTGCAATGTACAATATGGATGGAGGAGCAGCTTCAGACCCAACGTCAGGCCCACTTAGTTTTACACAAGTAATAAAATAATATAATCCATACATTTTCTTATGTACTCGCACACTAAATTGTCAAGCAGTTGTGGTATGTATAGCCAAATCCTGTTTAGTGACACAACCAAAGAAATGTCCCGGTGTTGCTTTTTGACACTTCTCTTGAAGCAGAACACTTTGGCAAATTGAAATTAACTCTCTGTGTACTATTGCATTGTACAGTAATGGATTGTATGTGTATATCCTTGTTTCTTCATTGATTATGATGTAAACTAGTAATATGCATAATATTTATAATCATGCCACTTAGAACTTACATTAATTTGATATAAAGTAACATCATGCAATTTCTATCAATATTTGCACAGCAATAAGTAGATCTCCTTCATTGGAATGCTAAAACAAAATAAATCAAGGATGTACTGTAGTACAAACAACTACAAGCATAAACTTTCCCTCTGTGTGGTGTGGCCATTGTATTCTTCTGGGAATTCAGTCTTTACCATGTATTCCAATCATCTGAAAATGTTGTTTACAATACATGTATTATATCAATATCTTTAAATTTTTAATATTCCTGAAAAGGTTTAAACTCACTTTGTGAAATAGCTGAATGGTATTCAGTTAAATGAGATCATATTGACTGAACAGATTTTATCTACCGTGTTTAGTGATCATGTCTGATAACTTTACAGCAGCACTCCAAACATTGTTCATTTAAAATGGCCATCGTTAACTAAATTTCCTAGCTGATGTACATCTAGCAAGTCATCTTCCTCTGTCTGGCATCCCATGCAGGAGATCTTAAGAATAATACATTGGACTTTGCACAGTAGCAATAGAGCAGGTAACACATAGTTTGAGAATAATAATGGCATTTGTGTCATATGTATCTCGTTTTTTTATTTTCAGCCTGATTGTAAGTTATACTAAGGACAAAACTGACATTTCTTTCATATCTTTTCAGCTTCAAGTATGGGACACAGCAGGTCAGGAGAGATTCAGAACTATTACCCAGAGTTACTACAGAAGCGCAAACGGAGTCATCATCGCTTACGACATTACCAAGAAAGACACCTTTTCAAATGTCCCCAGGTGGATTGATGATGTACAGAAGTATGCAGGGGACAATGTTATTCAAATTCTAATTGGTAATTGTTCTGACCTGTTATTAAATTATAAAATTGGGCTATAGGTTCCAGACTTGCTTATGTTGAGGTGGTTTACATTAAGAAGGGAAGTTTTTTTCTTCATTTGGTTTCATTGTTAAGTTGGAGAATGGAAAGGACATGCCTTCATGCCAACTGGGCATTTATCAGACACAAGTTAAATGATGCTGTCGAGGTATTAAGAAACAGGATATTTGTCGCTTGTACCTTATATCAACTAAACACTCAAACAATCAATAATAAAACACTGTGGATAAAGTGAGAGGCACTGATGTTTCAATGCTAGAAGGATCTTCTTCAGATGTAACAGGCAGAGGAATAGAAAAATAAACAAGGTAACATTTATTTGTAAGTTCACAGAGCTTAATACCACCCTTATAATAGGATGAGAATAACATTGCTTTGTGATAAAGTAGTGGACCATTCTTTCTAAATTAGAGACTTGAAAGGGGGGGGGGGGTATTGGAAAATGTCATGAAATGTCACTTTTCCTCTTATCTCCTTAACTGTGATTTAATCCATTCCCTTCTGGTTATTTCAGGCAACAAGAAAGACTTGGAAAATATCCGAGAGGTGGACTTTTCGGAAGCACAGGCCTTAGCAGCACACCACAACATGATGGAGTGTTTAGAAACGTCAGCCAAGGACGCCACCAATATAGAACAAGTCTTCTGGCGGTTAGGGACAGAACTAAAGCGAAGGCAAACGGGAGGACCACTGTTAGAAAATGGCGCCTCTAGTACCATCAATTTCAACTCTAAGAGGGTGGACGGGTGGGGATGCTGTCCATCATCATAAAAACCCAGAATATTCCCTCACTGGTTGTCTCTGTATCTTACCTAATAGCTGTTTTAAACAAAATTACTAACGCAATAACATTTTAGTAAAACATAACATATCCAAAAAAGTTCCTGTGGTATACCAATAGCTGTTGCCTCTTTTTTTCCAGTCTCACCAAGTTTAGGTCTCCTAGGTCACCATGATTCCATTATTAGTGACAATTTATTCCCATAGGCTGTTTTGGGTTTACTGGACTACAAGATACCCCGTAACCTCAAGCAGGGTTCTGCAAAGATGTTCATATGTATTTTTTCCCTTCCCTTCTGTTTTATTACGGCATATGCTTTTGCTGGTTGGCATATTGCAGTCTATTCTGCAATCTTCTATCATTTTTAAGGAGATCTGCCCCATATGTAACAGAAATTGTCATAATTTAATTTTTTTTTTTTTTACAAAACCATTTCAAACCAAAAGAATACCTATCTGATGTCATGGCCTAATTGGAATTATACGTCCACTAACTGCATAATGAGTTATGATCAATAATCTTTTATTCCCCTTCTAGTTAACGAAGTAGTTTAAAAAGTCTGTCTTACTTTCTGTCACAGTTTGCAAGGAAGGCTAAGTAGACTCAAGTAGAGCTACATATGTTTGGTGATAGGGCATTAATGTGAAACCACGGGTGATGATTGTAAGTATCTGTTAATACCTAACGAAGGTAATCTAATAATAAGAAGAAAATTATTTGTGATATAAATTTGTTTCCTCTCCAAGGTTATGTCTTTCAAACCATAAAACATAGGGAAGTTTTGGTCTTGCTTAACAGAGGCGCATTAAATTAAATATGGAACCAGGCATTGACAGCCGTCTTTTTCTTAACTTTTAGCATTAAGGTCAGTCAGCACTATTGATGTTTGGCACCTATCTATTGTTCTGAAAATTTGCACGTTTTGTTTTCCTGGCTGGCTTAACTTATGAGTCTGTGTTTATTTTGGACCTGTAAGCCATTACTAATTGTTGTGAGTCAATCGCACATCACGGTCAATGCCTGATCAAGACTTTATTTGACAGACTGTAATTGATGATCTCCAATCACAATGTTTCTTGCAGACTCTTTCCTATTGCCATTGTAATCTGTTGATCAATAGAGCCCAACTCTTCAAGCAGTTTGCTACAAATCTCTCACTTATCTGTACTGCTACATAGCAAAACACTTTCTATTCCAAGTGATTATGGAATATTATATAAATAAGTCTGTCGATTATTTGCTCCAGACACTTCATGTTTGAATGCTATTAAGGTATATGTTAGTGATAAATTAATTGGATTAAAAAAAGTCTTTGAGGATATGAAAATTTTGTTCATAGAATATTGACAACTCTTGCCAAAATTATGCCCATTCTATGTTAAGGTCTCTTGCGAATTTCCCAACTACTTTAGGCTAAGACTTAAGTTGACAGGAATTTTTTCCAAAATGATTTTTATCTGCATAGAAAAACCCTGATGGATGGTCTAATGTTGGGTTATTCACATTTCTTTGAGATAATATATTTGTTGTTCATGTTTAAAGAGTAAATCACAAAAGGTAGACCAGATATTAAGAGCAAATTGCTCAAGTAGTTTGAATAAAAGTTCAAATGTCTGATAATCTTTGGCACAATTTGATAAGAATCAATTTTTGAATTGATTGACATGTTGCTACATCATATTTCTGTGGTTTGGAAATAAGGCAGTATTCTAGATTTTGCAAGTGAATGTAAAAAACTTTTCTCATAAGAGAAAAACAAAATTAGTCTAAAAGATGACTTGGCAAGACGTATTATAAAAATGAGGTTTTTGTGCAAAATTTTCCTACATTTGTGTTGATTAGTAAAACACTGAAACTAATATTGAACAGTTAGGACAACCAGTGGTTTTACTAAGGTGACTGACTGATTCAGGTGAAAGGTCATAGTATATAGGTAAATATCAGTGGTTTGACCATATTGTTTGAATATTATAATGCAACTAATGTAGAATCTAGTCAAGTGACATATCATTGCAGATGAATTGTTGCAGATTTTTTTGTCATTGTCAAGTTAAGGTTGTTTATCTAAAGAGGTTATTTATCTAAAGAGGACGTTATTACAATAGGGTGGAAATTGTTTCAATATCTCCTTTTAGGTACAAGATTTTGAAGTGAGGTTTTCATGTATTAATGTGAGAAAGGGTTTATCTCGCACTATGTGTCATAGACCAGTCTCTGTATTAATTGTAACAACCTATTTTTTATCATTTTTTTATTATGCATCAATATTGTATGTAGGTGCACCAGTAGAAGAGGGACGTCAAAGGGTCAGTCAGGCTCTGGGACAAATATGTCACCGGGCCTCCATTATAAAGTTTTAATAAATTATTGATGTTAGGTGAAGGGTCAAAGGTCAAGTGTTAGGAAGACTCTCTGTCTGCTAATGGTACTGAATGATGACGAAATGAGCAGTTTGTACCTTGATCTTGGGTGGTGGGAGGGGGTGGGGGAGGGGGCTAAGGAGGGGAAAATTGTATAGTGTCAGAAATTAAGGCAAGAAAGGTGATACTTTGCATCTCCTGATGAAATTGTGAATGTAGTTGCTCGCTCTCTCCCTCTCTGTGATATGTATCATCATTGCATGGGACAAACAGCATACATATCATGCTTGTAAATCTACGCCTCTGCATGTAAGCCTGATGCATCTATAAATTGTAATGTCTATATCCATATTTTTAATAAATTTATGCACAAATATGTAGTGTAATACCCACCGGAGATTGTGGTAATGTGGTTGATATTATATATGCTTTATGAGCTTGTCAATATGGTAATACGTTTCATAACTACTTACCTATTATAACTGGCATTTCATGATTTGCATGTTGAAAAATGATCAATCAAATATCTATCTGTATTTAATTCATCTTTGTACACAAGAGAATTGGAATTTTTTAGGCAAGCAGCATCGTTTTCTGCTGTTTGACTGATTAGAACACTAAGAGAGACAGCTATGACAATAGTTGTGCTCCTGCTACGCCAGTTGGTCCTACCCATGTTGCACCCTAAATGTCATCTTCGTTAATCCTGTATAAATACACTGTCTATTCACAAGATTTCTCAACTTCTACTGACGACTATATTAACTACATTTTGTTTATACTTTCGTATTGATATCTAGAACAATGATAGTTATGTTTAACATGATAATTTATCTGTGGGACATTAGAATCTTGGAAAGGATTCTTTGTGTTTCCATGTGCCAGTCTGTTTATATATTTTGGGAAGCACTGGTGTAAAGATATTAATCCTAACTTGATTCTTACATTCAAATTTTTAATTTGCACATAATAAAATATAATAATGTAGCAGATTTACATTCCATATTTTCACTGGTAGGTTTTTTGATTCGCTATGTTGCAGTAGACTTCTCCATGGCTTTATTTTTACTATTGTTTTGTGTTGTCATTTCAGAGTATGTAATGCTTGTTAAATTTGGAAGGTTCATATTCATATCTTGTATGACTCACGACTTCAAAGCATAGACCCATGTCTCTGTCTGTATATCATGCCCTTGGGCTTATCTTTAGTGTACAAGGATATGACAGATATTTTCATCAGGTACTGTTTGATAGCGACGAACTTGATTTTAAGATGAAGGTCTAACTAGTCATTAATCGAAATCACTAAATATCAAAAGTAAAATGACTCGATGTAGTTTGCTATTTTCCACATAGAGATATTACAGTGACTCAACATTGTCAATTTCAATGCTAACATTTACTTGAACATTTTCTGAAATGTTCTGGCTGTTCAAGTTATGTACAAACATTGAGGCATGTTTCAGTAAAGTATACATTTTCCTCGGTAAGGGTGGATATTGGGTTTGAGCATATTTTGGCGAAAGGTCTAAAGAACAGTCACATTTTGGCAAAGGATTTGAAAGTAAAATTTTTTGTGAGTTATTTCCTTACTGAATAACTTGTTAATTTTTTAGCAATTTACATTTAAATTTGCTATATTATTTCTTCAATAATTGAAATTGGACAGATTGTGTTAACAAAAAAGAAAAAACTTATTAAGGTATCATTGCTCTTAATAAAATGACATATCGATGGAATATCATTATTTGTCACTTGTATGTCAAAAATGTTTAAAGTAAAATTTGTAATTGACTTTTGTGCAGTAACCTATGACCACTTTTGTTGCTTTTAAATTTTTTGTGAAAAACAAGTTGTCATGGTTATCAGTATTGGTCTGTTTGTAAGTGGAGGGCCTTTAACTCAGTGATATCACCTTATAGTCATTTTTACTAGCCAATTTTAATGATGGTTGTAGAATGGGGGTGGAGGAAGGGAAGGGAGGGAGGGAGTAGATGAGGGTGACTATAACATGAGTCATAGGTATTTATCTTTGTGTATGTATGCTGTATAGGAGGAAGAACTGGGGAAGGTTGGCTGCCACAGGTATGCGAGGTAATAGTAGCTGGCAGCAGTGGTGGTGGTCATTTATAGATACACGGTGATGATGATGTTTCATACATTACAAGATTTGTTATTACATGGAATGGAATTGAGCAAAGCTGGAATATATGTATTTATTAATATGTCCAAAATTTACTAGAAACTGATTTGTGTAATTCTGTTATTCTGTTTCGCTAATTTGTATTATTAACAAAATTAAATACATCATTAAGTATGGTGATGGCTGATTTTATGTTAACATATTTTAACCACCTCCCCCCCCCCTCTCCCTCCCCCTCTCCCTTCCCTCCTATTCCATTCTATGATCCTTGCATGCTACTACTACATTGTGTTGCAAACCATTATAAACTCACTATTTGTGTTATATGTCAGAATTGTGTAACCATCCACCTTTCCTGCATCCCTTCTCCATATTTCAGTTGCAAATTTTTGGTGTTTTTATGATTTATTTTTTTGCATGCAGGTTATTAGAATTGACCCTTTCTATAAATCTATTCCTCTCTATATTAAAATTCCTACAGAAGTCACACAGACTTAAATTAGCAAACAGATTCTGTACATTTCTATTTGCAGCAGATATTTTTTCTTTCCTATGTTTCACTTTACAAAGATGAACTAAATGTCTAGATCAAAACTGAGAAGTTACTGAAAAGGAGTGTAAAAGATTCTGTTGAAATACTTTCCTTATCTGTGCTCTGCAAATCTGGCTCTAATATGATTTGGAAAATACTCTGTGGTGTAATTTTGTTTCTTATTAATTGGATTAATTAATTTAATTAAATCAGCTGGTGCTTAAAAGACATGTGAGATTGAGATTCAAAAATTTGTTTTTTGCAATAATGACCTTCAAAAGTTTCTAGTGTGTGTTTTAAAGAGAATGTGTTTATATTGTTATGATTGTAGAAATGTTACCTGCCTATAATCAGTGCTAAAAACTGGATGAATAAATCAGTAATTTTCTATGGCTATTGCAAATGGCTCAAATAACGTTTATCAGTGCAGTATTAACTACCGACTTGCAATGTGAAGTGATATGTTTTCATCGTTTTGATTTGAAAAGAGTAATTACATAGAACTGAGCACTAATTAGTACTATATGAATCATTAACAACTTAATGAATATGCATAACGAATGTATATCTTATGCAGTCGTTGCCGTTCCCTTTGCGTCAGTAAAATTGTATTTATTGCATAAATAAATAAATCAAGCAAAATTTTCAGGAAGTGTTCCAAGCCAGGTGTATTTCTTACGGTCAATGAGTTTGTGCATTTGTCTGAAAGTGCTTCCAATATACAAGTAAATGCAGCTCAGTGTATGGTCAAACAGTCATTCAATATTGTAGTCTAATTATTTCTTGGTCTTTCAGCACTTAAATCATGTCTTCATTACTGTTACTTGAAGATTTGATAGAGGAATTGCATTGGTAGTCAGATGGGTTCTGTAGGGTTAAAGTAGGGTTGCCTGACAAGAGAGACGGGGAATCTGGAAGGGGCTACAACCACAGGGGCTGGTGTCAATGGAGGGGCCCTGGAAAATATGGGGCCTCAGAAAATATGTTATACAGAATAGTATATTCTCATTTTCATACTTGTTAAGGAAACAAGAAGTTTGCAAAAAGGGGGCCAGTTAAATAATTGTCCCTGGGGCACCACATGACCCTCAATGAATCAGGGCCTCAGTGGAATGTTGCTCTCCTGTATGTATGTCTAATTAATAGCTACAATACTGGTCCAGCAGGTTATCATAAAGGTAGTCAGATAAAATAGCCTCCTAAGTTTAGCATGGTCCGTTATAAAGTTGACATTTGTTGCTAGAAATTCTGAAACACTACATTATTCTGTTCAGTGTATGGAGGAGCATGGAATTGGACAGTTAAAAATGAGAAGATGCATTGAGGATGACCACAGTGTAAGACTTATTGAAGTTGGAATGTGAGTGCACACTATTTGATGGTTTAGTATGTGGGGGGAGGGGAGGAGTAGGATAACATTTACATGTAGTTTTCATGGTAGATAATTTCATCATCATCAATTCCCATTGATTCATCACAATATGAGCAAACACAAGTCTTACCATTGCCATTAACATCCAATCTTAATCATATTCAGCTGATGCTTTAACAGTCGTAAAACTGTTAATCAAAATTTTCCACTTTCCAACAATGCTAACGAATTATCCAATCTCTAACTACACCGATTTTTTCCGTCATTAAATCTTTGGCTAACATACGCTTAACATTTCCTGTTTGCCCAGGGTGAGGGATGGGGAGACATTTTGATCATGACCCCTCCAAGAATTCTAAACTAAGGTGACCATAGTTTTTGCTGGTAATCCTGGGACATGATATTGAAGTTAACTCCCTCAATGACATCAAGGGTTACTACATTGGCAGTTTATAATTAATGGGAGGGAATGAATTTTGAGGGCCATCGGGTGTTTTGGTCATAGCGGAGCTAGAGGTATTGGTCAGGGGGGTGACGAGAATGGTCTGTAGGGCGCTTTCGACACTATCTTAGCGGAGCACCACCACAGGTTGGCGCGGAGCGTACAGAATTTTATTTAGTGAAGATACTCCCTAGATCGCCGGAAATGACCCTTTCCGGGCCTTGCTAATTTGCTGATAAATAGGTGTCATCGCCATTTTGTCAGAAAATTACACCAACAAAATGTGACAAAATGTCATTAGGTAGATGAGAGGGCAATAAAAAAGTCAATAATGGCGAATAAGTAAAAAGTGGTAAAAAGCTGAAAAGGGCGCCACCAGTCCATTTGAGTCCGTCAGGGTGGCATCCGCCCACCCCCCCTGACTATGGATGCTCCGCCACTGGTTTTGGTGGTTCTATGTTTCAATTAGGATGCTATCAAATGCCCAAATTCAGAATACCTTATTCACAAACAATTATTTTGTCCAAGCTGTTTATACATAAGAGAGAATCCGGGGACGTTACATGAAATAGAGGAACCGTCCGCGGAAATCAAGGACGTCTGGTCACCTTTTCAGTGTTTACTTGAAAGTACATTTGCAAAATCATGATAAATTTCAAGCAAATTACTAATAGGTCATTTCAATAAACGATTCAGTTTTATCCATGTTCAGTCTTTTATGCTCCCCACCCCCACTGGCGGATCCAGGGCCTTTGTTTGGGAGGGGCCAAAGTGGCATGAGAGTGATATGGGGGAGGGGTCTAAGGGGAGGGGGTGCCCCCTCCCCTTTGGAAAATTTTCT
>JAIPMN010002556.1:0-20777 GCA_020650975.1 Apostichopus californicus
TTATCTTTAACCGTTAACGGCTACGTTTTTTTTTAGGTTTACGTCAACTAGTACTAGCCTAACTTACCATAAAACTAAGCTTACTACTACATACTTGTACTTAGTACTACTATTACTAGACTAAACCTAGGTTATGTCTAACCACAGCCTTATGTAGGGATGGCTCTGAATCTGTCTCTTATTAACTTATGTTACTTGTAAGTATACCTAAGATTAGGTTAGCTCTGAACCACATGCAACTCATAGCTTAGTACACTCCTATAAGTAGTACTGCAGGCTAATTCATTGTAGGCTTGGGGATAGAAGACTTGGAATAGCCTAGCATAACAGCCGACTAATCAATTTCCCAATATCATGACACATGGTATTGGAATGTGGATCTCATCATTGGGTGCTAGGCCTTGGCTATTTGTAATTCATTTGTATCATTTAGGTAATGTTAAACACCATTGGAAGTGTATAATAACCTAACCTAAGGCTATAGCTTGGCAGGTCTAATAAAATATTAGCATGCATGCAGACATTATAAATTTGTCAAGGACTGTCATACTTAATATAAAATTAAGAGAGGCATATCTGGGTTGAGTATAATTTATAAAACTATGGATTAACATTAACAACTGTGTCTGGACTGTGGAGCCCACATTGTCAGCAAAATTGCCTTAAAGGTGCGCTTTTATAGAAATTTAACTAACATATTATAAAGATATAAATTTTCATAACTATAGTCACCAATCAACAATGAGATCATGATTTTTATATGTGCATGTGTAGAACTTTACTTATAGAGACCGTTTTCTCTCAGATCTTGTCTGAGAGTACTACCCTTAATCTTAAACTGGGAAGCTATAGTTGACTGTCTGGGAAATTTTATGTTATGCATTGATGTATAGATGCCTTGCATGACATCAATCATATCTTGAAGCAGCATTTTGAGTTGAGCTTGAGCAATTTTTCCATGCTATGATTTAATTTGAAAATCCCACAATATAGAAGGTCGCTACACTTGACTAAAATTTAAAATAATGAGCAAAGGACATGCATAGATCAGTATTTGCCCCAAAGTTTAACATGATGCAATTTGCTTAAAGTTTTGAACTTACAAGTAAGGCAGAGTTTTTGTTGATCTTATGTCAGGTTAGTGTGGCCGCCTTACACAAGATTATTCTGCCGACGGAGGGTTAAGATCGAAATATAGAGCATTATACAAGAAACATTGCAGGAGATGAATCAGATACTTTTCTTCGTGTGATAAACTTTATTGAAGTGTTTGCATTCCAAATTGAGAACAATAGATGGGATGAAACTTGAAACAGTTTAAATAACAATAAAAAGGCCTAAAGAAATGAGATCTCAAACAATACAAATACCAGGCTAACTGAGAACTCTGGAATATGAAAATATACTTCTTTGAAGTCACGCAAACTGGAATAAACCAGCATGTACGCACACTCAGCTGATTGACTGAAGTGCCGATAATAATAACTCTTGACATGGACAAGCCAATCAATCGTGCACAGTTGAATGCAAATGTATGCAAATATAATATCATGTTATGCACATAACGTACGCAGAAAGACGCCCACAAAGGGTAGATTTTATCAACAACAACTATGGATTCTGCGGTGGGCTGCCAACCGGTGCTAGGAATAAAGTAACTAAAAACAACTTTGAACTTTACATGACCTATAGTGTTCATATTATACATACACCAAAATACGTCTCACAAAAAGTATTTTCCTGAGTGGAGATCTGAATCTTCAAATGATTTCCCAAACATTGAGGAGTGGCAAATTAGAAAAAATGAAAATATCTCAAAATGAGAAAAACATACTTTGAAGGAGGTAACAAAATGCTTGAGGAAATTTGAGCATGTGTGACCATTATCAAACTTTCTAGCATATTTGGGCCCAATACTGATTACCTTAAAGAGTAGAACAGTTGGAACTTTTTCCAGTTTGCTTAATTTACATCATGTGTGAGTATGACTAATACAGGTAAATTGAAGGAGTGTCTAGGCTTGAAATGTTGTTCATCAAATTAAATTCAGTTCAGTTCGTATTTTTCACTGGTGCATTTGACAACAACAACAACAACAACAACAAAATTAAGATGGTATAGGCATGTCTCTAGTTATATTTTTTAAATAAATTCTGTAGATTTTGTAAACTTGTCAATCAATTGTAAAAAAGCTGCTTTATAGACCACCAGTTTGGTAGGTAAACATTACTACCCCAGGAGGTTGTAGGTAATACTACGACCTTTAAATCTCTGTCAGGGTTACAGGTTACCACATCAACATCAACATTGAAGACAAACATAACATGTCTGTCAGCTACCTCAGCATTATAACATTGTAGTTTTGACCTTCATAATCTTGTCACTTTGACCTGAAGTTAAAAAGAACAAAAAGTGTTCTCGCGCTCCATTACCTCTTAACCTGATTTAGTAATAACTGAGCATTGGGTTGACCAGGCACCTACATTAACATAAGATTGTGGTTCTTAAATGTATCTTGTTACAGGAGGTTTAATTTGGTAAACAATGCAGAAAATCAGGAAGTTTTCCTCTCTTTTCTTTCCCTGCAAGATACCATATGTTTAAAATTAACACTGTGCACATCTGGCAAAAAAAAAACACAAACCCATGCCTTTCCTCCTTCCTTTATCTATTAGAATGCATTCATTTACTAACAATTCAAAATGCTTTAATAATATACAATATGAAAGGGAGTTATTAACCCTGATCTGAAAATGACAGACTATAACCACAAGATGCATGGTCACGTCAACTTACCCATAACTTTGACCTTGGTTTATAGTGAACACAGATGTTTCCATTACCTGGGAATTCACTAGTCCTGTTATATAAATTTTTCTCTCTATCTGGAAACAATCATGTGCTGTAGAAACTTGACTGAATAAACTTGATTGAGAATTAATTAATAAATTCAGTCTAGTTTGCATGGCATGGTTCAACAAATATAAATCGATTAACTTTTAGGAAAAAAAGATGTCTGTTAATAAAACTGTTATGAAGATGAAATATCACTTCCACAAATTCAATCTTCTCTCCTAAGGTGCTTCCCAGGATATCTCCTGGTGAGTTTACCTCCATCAGTACACAGGACCAACCTCTAGGGGGTTGTTATATTAACAAGACCTGCCACCCAGGCCAATGACTCTGGTAGCTCTACCTTCCATTGTGTACAATAACAACACACAAGCAGCGATGTGGTGGTGCACTCAAGCCAGGCGGTTTCTTCTGCCAGAGGCATTCTTCAACTACTCTGACAGATAATCCTCCCCTCTTCTGCTTCTTCTTTGGGATTCTGAAGGAAGCATCATCCTGGGCAACTGCAGTGAAGAGATTTGTTTACGTGTTTGCAGGACAGGATGAGACCGTTCCTATAAACTGTCGGAAAGATTTACTTGAGATTAGAAAATGGGGAGCAAAGAAGGGACAGGTCTGAGGGAAAGGACTAAAGAGAAGGTAAGGTCAAGTACTCGGTATTTTTTCATATACATAAATATGGTTCAATAGGATATATGCCATTTAATACAACCCTGGATATTCCTGTATGTTTTCAAAAGAAGAAGTTACATTAACACAAATGGCAACAATAAAAGTGGTTGTAACTTGTTGGTAGTGTGGGATGGGAAAATGTGCACTGATTTTTGTAGAGTTTGCATGAATAAATGACTGTCATCAAGGAAGATAAAGAAAGCGGAATCCAAATTAAGTAATGTACCAGGAAAAGCTGAGAGTTTTGATAGATCCTGAAAGTGCTATCGAGAGTAGCCTGATTATGTCAATATGAACAGACATTTTAAAGAAAAGAATTATTTGTAGATTTGCTGCACATCTGTGGAATCATGATTGTTTTATTCCTAGTTGATTACTACTTGGAGAGGGGAAGTGGTTGGGTGGGCTGGGAGGTGCAGGTAGTCAACAACCTGAAAATTATCCTCTTCTCTGTCAGTGGGTTATGTTGGTCTGTTGGTAATTATAAAGGGTAAGTACACATAGGCCCTTGTAATATGTTGTTCTGATGGTGTGGCACTGTGTGTAGTAACATTTCTGCAATGCCCTGTGGCATCCTATGCTTGGGATAGGGTGAGGGAGGGGGAGATATGTCAGTCCCACGGAAGGAGGCATATCTGGTTGTTCGAACTAATACCTTAAATGCACAATTGTGAGAAAATTAGTCTGATTTGTTACCAAGGTTGTACACGATAATATCTTGCGAAAACTGATATTTTAATAAGAGTGAACTTGGACCTCAATATCAGAGCAACCTCTTTCATGTACAAAACTGCATGGGTAAAACTGGTAGTTTAAAGAGACAACTTTATATACTGTAGTGACACAATTAGTAAAGTATAATAATGAAAATGTGCGCACAAAGTTTCAAAACCTTAAAACAAATATTTAATCCTTTGTTTTGGAAGATCCTTGGGAAAATATCTCTATGCTAAATGTCTATGGTGATACAAACTGAGCTAGTCAGCTAGTCATCACTGAATTGTGGTATGCATCAAATGATACCTCTCTTTGTTAAATTAAAGCCCTCATGCCCAAACTCTTGGTTACTAAACTGATCAATTCATTTATTTATATTTAATATCCTATTCAATGACGAGGTGCATTCATGTTCTATAAAACCCTGTAGAGTAGGTGGAAAATCAGGATTGTAATGAACAGAGGTGGTAGGGGTGCATAGGGGACATCCAGCAAGGTGGTAGGGGTGCATAGGGGGACATCCAGCTAATAAGGCCTACTCTTTCCCCACTAGTAACATCACAGTGAGGAACTGCTTGGAAATGGAAGCTTCATTACTCAAATTAAGTAAAATCGTTATTTTGAAGACTATTCTTACTTGTAATTGATTGCCTGCTTAAGTCCTCTTTTCATAATGCCAAAAATATTCCAAAATTGTTATGAGTTATAACTGAACTTGCTGTGATAGGAGCTATTTGCAATGTAAAATATGTTCCGATCAGGTGGGGTGCAAGTTTAAAATTCTTTTGTAAATATGTGTGTTCTGTGAGAATGACTCCAGGAAGCTTTTACCTACCATTCAGAAATAGGAGCCCAAATACCATTTTCTGTTTTGGTTTAATAGATGGTGCTTAGTTCATGCAAACTGTTACAATAATTTGCAAGTTTTGAAACAATGTTGAAGAATTTTCAGCTGTTCAGATTGTACTGTACAAGTTAAGATGTTTATGTAAGTACTGGTGTGTATGGGGGGGGGAGGGGGGGTAGCACCCTGATTTGGGGATAAGTAAAGCACATATTTCTTGGGTTTAAGGTGTTTTCTATGTTAAGTTTCATGTGATTACTTTTTAAAAAACTGAATTTCTTTGGTTTCCAAATTTATGTACTGACATGATTTGTCCAACAAACTAACAAATATATTTTCGATTCTATTATATATTTGGCCACAGGAGCAGTTATTCTTCTCAACTGCAACCAACTGCTTTAAGTGTTCAAACTTTTCAGCTGTTCAAAATGTAGGTCAAAAGGTTAACGATGGGCTCTGCTGATAACTGAACCTTTGACCTCTGGTCTTTTGTCTTCGTCTGTTTGTCTGAAGAATGAATGGATAGTAATAGTGGTGGGAGAGGAAGTGATGAAATCATAGTCCAATTGTTGTCCCACACTGGCATGCCTCAAGGAAGATTGTATTCACCCTGTGTTCACAGGCTTGGGCAGTATACATATATTCCAACATTTCCCATGCATATATATGTATATATAGGAAAGGATGTGAGTTATAAGCTTAGAAAGATCCCAATAGGTATTTATGCCCTATTTAGTTCTAAATTTGACAGCAATTTTTCGATTTCTTTCTTCTGTAAATATTAGAAATATTCTTGCACCATTGTTGTGCATTAGTACCATTGTTGGTGTTCCAATTAGATTGCTTGGATAAACAATGTGCTACTATTGATGTTCCCATGACCCTTTCTGATCTTACAGCATATTATATCAGTGCCAGTCAGGAAGGACTTGCTTTTAATGGTATATATTTTGTTTTCTACAAAATGTGATGTGTTTTTTCACCTTGAATACTCTCTGGAAGTAAATATTTTAGTATCCTCTGAGCTGACAAATGCAATTATTTGGCAGATTTTCATTTCATAATAAATAATAAATTTTTCATATAAATAAATTAAGGTCTCCTCACCCAGAAAAAGTGATAACGTCAAATCAGTAAAATGTTGGCGAATTAAATATTGCAGCAAATTCTGTGGTATTTTGATCTATAAAATTTGTTATTTAACCCTTAGAGCTGGATGATAAAGGGTCACTGTGAAATGTCACCAAAGTTCATTTTGGGGTTCAAATTTATCTTCCCTGTGTGTGTGTGTTATGTATCCTACTTGAAATTGGTGACAATGTTTGTTGGTTGTTTGTGCTGCAAATCTGTCTCTAAGGCAGAGATCTGATACTGAACACCTGCTAAAGTCAAAATAAAAAATGACAAAAAAAGAAAACTTTGAGGAAGATAGCTTATAGTCACTGCCTGGAATATTTAGGAAAAATGCCATTTTGCTAGAATTTGTTATTATTACTTTTTATATTGTATTTATTGTAGTGGAAATATTTCATGGAGCTGCTCCTGGTCATTAGTAGACTTACCTGTCTTTTCCTGTTACTCCCCCCCCCCCCACCCATATTAGCCATGCATCTCTTAACTACTATGATCTCTGCAGAGACTTTCTGAATGATAACAGAGCTTCAGTTCCCTGGAAGTATGACCTTCTCAAATTTCATAATGCTCAGAAGTTTAAATTCTTATTATACGCTAAGGTGACCAGATGTCACAGATTATTTTCCCCTCTAGGATTCTTGTCCCCATCAATGTCCTGGATTTCATGTACATGACTCTTTATCACCAGAGGTTTCTCCCAGCCTTTATACAAATTTGTATGAAGGATGTGAATAATTTAAAGTTTTACTTGTTTGGTCTACTCTGCCAAAAATGCATGAGGGTGTGATGTGATTGTTTACTAACTGTAGTACTTTAAAAATGTAAAGTTCTTTTAGCATTTCAAAGATAATAGAGATTTAGATCATGGAGTAATTTCACAGCCTATTATGCAAATTGAAAACATTTCTTTTGTGTGTGCAGTTTCTGATAATTATGGGACTTCTTGTTATGTTAATGTTTATATGCCCTCAAAGTTTGGCATCCCCTCCCTTTAAGTGTTCACTGATCCCTGATGTCAGACACTAGTCCCTGATGTCAATATGTCAATATGGTGTTCACAGAAAAAAAATGTATGGCCATCTTACATTACAGAGATTCTTGACAGAGACTGCAATATTCACACTCTACTGAACTGAGAAAGTAGGTACAAATCTGAACCCTCATAACTGAAAACAAAAATTATGGAGTGATGAATTTGATTTCTGTAAACACAATAGTTTGAATGCAACACAAGACATGTACTGTATGGTACGTGGCTTTTCTTTTCAATGAATTTATGTCTATTTGAACTAAACTCTTAAATACTATAGAAATTAAAGAATCTAATGTATGCGTTATATTTCTATCGTTACATTATACAATCTATTGAATAATATCAAGACATTTGCTTATAATTTCTCCTCATTATGCATCTCGTAAGCACTTATTTTGGTGAATGCAGGTATGGTATAAATGTTGTTCAACTCTTTTACAAAAGTTATGGAAGTAGTACATACCTGCTTCAGGCACTCAAGGTCATTTTCTCACTATGCGTTAGAATCCAGTTGGTGATACCACCCTAGTGGTCATGGTACACTCTATGAATTATCCCACTTGTGTTATCACCTCATTAGTCTTGGACAACTCCATGAGTCATCCCACGAATGTTTACAACGTCATTGGTCATGGAATACTAATATCATTAATACCACTGTTACCATCTAGAGGTCCCACTCTGTTTCCACAGGTGTCATTTGTAATGGAACTCACTAGTAGTTATCCCACCAGTCGGTTACCATATAGGACTCATCATTCATGGAATGCACTATGAGTTATTCCACTAGTGTTACCATAGGTTTTATCATTCATATAATGAACTATGAGTTATCCCACTAGTGTTACCATGGGTCTTTTCATTCATATAATGCACTATGAGTTATCCCACTAGTGTTACCATAGGTTTTATCATTCATATAATGCACTATGAGTTATCCCACTAGTGTTGCCATAGGTCGCATCATTCATGAAATGCACTATGAGTTATCCCACTAGTGATTCCATAGGTCCTTATCATTCATATAATGAACTATGAGTTATCTCACTAGTGTTACCATAGGTCTTTCATGGAATGCAGTCAATGCACAATGAGTTATCCCACTAGTGATACCATAGGTCTTATCATTCATATAATGAACTATGAGTTATCCCACTAGTGTTACCATAGGTCTTTTCATTCATATAATGCACTATGAGTTATCCCACTAGTGTTACCATAGGTCTTATCATTCATATAATGCACTATGAGTTATCCCACTAGTGATACCATAGGTCTTATCATTTATATAATTAACTATGAGTTATCTCACTAGTGATACCAAAGGTCTTATCATTCATATAATGAACTATGAGTTATCCCACTAGTGTTACCATAGGTCTCATCATTCATGGAATGCACTATGAGTTATCCCAGTGGTGATGCTTCCTCGTTATTCATGGAGCAGTCTTGTGTAACACCTCCCTGGCAAGAATTGTGGACACGTTTATTCAGCTGTACATATATGAGCAATGCATCGGGGTAGTCCATGTGGCAGATAGCAACGGAGGCAGAAGGAACTCCCATGTATACAAATATAGGCCTGTTGGGATAAACCATTGCTTAGGGATAGTACAAGTTATGCCCACAGTCTACTACCAACATGATCATATTAATGTGTTATCAAATTTATTAGATTACCCATAAGACTGCACCTGTCTTCTAAATTCCTGATAAACCAAGCCTGAAGCTATATATCACATATGAATGCATGCAGGTTCTGTATAAGCTTGGTGGTCTCAAAAGTGTATAGTAATCCTTGCATTAAAGAGATATGTTATCATGGCATATGCAGAGAGAAAAATATACATCTATTTCCTTTTAAAAAGATATTTTTAAGAGAACAAGATCCATCCTTCTGTAGAATACTGACATATATAGAACTATTAAAACATATAAATCAGAACATGATAAGCAATTGAAAAGAATATTGGAAGAAATGATTGCTACAGTCTGCCAAGAAAATTGATGACTAGTTGTTCCATGGAACTATTTATTTATTAAACCATTTAACTATTCCTCAGACTGATGTCGAAACATTGATCTCATTTCTATCATGTCTAGAAGGGATAGCAAGTTTCAATACTTTCCGTTCCGCTTGATTCACAACACCCTTGGCAATACTGTAGTTACTTGTTATTGTGTATTAATAAACATGAGAATCCAAGATGTAGTTTTTGAGGGGCAGAAGATGAGACCACTGAGCATCCCTTCTGGGAATGCAAACTTGTTTCAAATTCCATTCTTGACACATGAGCAGGCTATCCTTGGAAGTCAACTTTGTTTTTTTTCTCAAAAGTAGACATTTTCTTTGGGTACAAACTATGTGTTTAAGCATCCCTATAAATTTATACTTTTCAAGCTAAGTGTTTCCATTTCGATCAACAAAAAATAGTGTGTAAGATACCTAGAGTGTTGGACTTTCTCTCTTCAAGTTAAAGTTTCTTTTTTGAATGCTATTTTAGATAGAAGCAAGTGCAAGTCTCCAATATACGTTTGATAGCTTGAAATATGCTTTTAGGAATAATGTTCGGATTTTACGTAGGTTTAATTCCTAGTTTACCTAGTATGGGAACTTCACACTCGTTTCACTTCATTTCTGATATACATAGCATTTACGGGTCTCAATTACATTAGTTGAAAAGTGCAGTATTTCTATGCTGGCATTTTGTCTAGTCATTTTACTTGATTTTACTTGATTTCCAACATTCACAGCATATGCATGAATAGCCTTTTACATCTTCAAAGATGGTTTGAATTTTAACTATATACCGTACAGCAGTGCACATTGCATGCCATCCAGGCCTGCACATATGGTAACTATTCTACAGCCAAATTTCTCACTTTGCAAGTTGACAGTCATTTTATTGTAGGTTTCATCATTTGATTTTGTTTGTACACATTATAGACATATCACTATACGCTTCTCTTATAGGCACAAGCCAGGGTATTGTCTGGGTCATTTTAACTAAGTATTGTCAGTTAATTCCTATAGAGGTATTTTAAAGTGCATGTCTTCATGGACAGCAGCCTATTCACAAGTTTTACTGAGTGGATGTAAACACTTTTAAGATGTTTCATCCAAGTAATCCCAGTAACAATACTGGTGAAGAAAGTTAACGTAATCTCTTTGTAAAGAGGTGAACATTTTTTCTTCTTCTCACAGCTAGGGAGTAATGCATGTATTGTAACACTATTTCCAACTGTATCTATGTTTTCCTATCTTTGGCTGTTGCATATAAGATATGGTTGATCAAACTCATACAGTCAGATATAGCCTTTGTACAAGGGTAGGAGAAACTTTAAAGAGTGAACATGTGTAGACACACGTTGATTTTTAAGACAATGTCCCTGCATCATGTCTCTGCAGGTCAGAAGAGATTGTTCATTTAGTAGGGATGTCCTGCTGGTCCCCCAATGCTGCCCCTGTATCGTCTGCCATTAGTGAGGGAATAGATGGACAACTTTGACATAACCTTTATCCTTATGTTGACATTCATCCTACAGTATTCTTACAAATTATCCACATGCTGTCTGCCAAACAGTGGAATATTTACCATGAAGTCTGAAGGGTTTGGAAAAGTCATGGGCACCACCAAATCAATTTAAATATTTTGTGTTTTTCTTACCGTTTCTGCAACACCCTGGGAAAGAAAGTGATAGGTCTAGCACAGCTATCCAGGGGCAAGTTACAGATCAGTAACAACCCCTGCTGCCATCACAGCTAGATTTAGCAGGGAGGTTGCTTAGATCTAGGGGCACAGTGGTAGCTAGATCTAGTAGCATGGTGGTTGCTAGATCAAGGGGCACAGTGGTAGCTAGATCTAGTAACATGGTGGTAGCTAGTTATATTGGGGGAGGTGGCTGCTATTGTAGAACTAGTAAAATAGTTAGGATGAGCATTGTAATTAAATGATATCTGCTAGTAGCATGATCATATGACTAGATGAAAGCAGTATATGTCATAATATCTAAGATCTTTGTAGCATGGGCTATAGGTTAAAGCTATGGGGATGACCAGATGTAGTATATATGATAGTAGCTAGAGCTACTAACATGAAGGCAGCTACATTTATCAGCATAATGATAGCTCGATGTGGTACCATGGTAGTTGCTAATCTGCTTGTATGGTGGTCCTTAGATCTAGGATTGAGGTAATTCAATATCCAGTATTGGTCGTAGTTCAATGGAAGGACTTATGGTATGCATATATAATAGCTAGTCTAAGCTTAGTAAAATGGTGATAGCTGTATCTAGCCTGGGAAGCATGACAGTTGAACACTATGGATTTCTAGCATACTTGATGAAATTAGTCAAAGTACATTTCCCACCATTATTTTTGCATGAAAGTTTGGTCATTTTCTTTTCTTGTCCATTAGTTTACCTCTTTCTTCCACAGGAGATAAGCATCTCGTTGGAAGAAGTAGAAGATAAATCCTCCTTTCCTCCATCTCCGACTTCACCAGATAGCGATCATATAACAGAATGGGAAGGCAAAGGAATTCCAGATTTAAGACAAAGAAATTGGGTTTATATTGTGAGTATTATTATAACTATATATAGTTCATACAATCAAAGCAAATTAACAACAACAACAACAGTAACAACATATATATTTTTTAAAACTTGCCAAGTATTCCTCAAAATGAGATTGCAATAAGTAAATCTTGTTCAGAGATATCATCTGAGCATGCATTGTTCTTGTCTGTGACCTTTCTTTACAGCTAGGTCAGTGGTAAACATGCACTGCAATGTTACTCACTGCAAAATATAGCCAATATCGTAAGTCAAACGAGGGTAGCTGTTTCACCCTAACTGTTTCTATTTGGAAACAGAAACATTTCCATGTAGGTTTTGGAAAAGAAAACATGTTTTTATACAATCCTCCTGCCCCAGGTAACCTGTTAGTCACTAAGTACTAACAAAGTTTTTCTGTGAATTTGGAACACATTTTTGCTGTCCATTGAGTGTGGAGTGTAAAGTGTAATTTGTACAAATTCTGTTGTGTCTTGGAACCTGTTTATAGCCCAGTCAGTCAATAGGCCGTGACAGTTGCATGTAGATAATTATCACAAAACTAATTTGACTAGCCAGTCTTTCAGTCTAATATCATCTATTGATAATTCTCCCTTCATAATATCGACTGATAATTACTTTCCATGTATCAGACCGGGATAGATTTACAGCAGTATGTGTAGTAGTATGTGTTCCCTTACACCTTAGCGTACATTCTGTACATCACTGTATGTTGTGTGGGATCATGTCAGTGTCTATGAACGAAAGTTTCATACTGTTACCAATTGACTTTTTGTGACCTATTGTGCAATACTCTTCCATGGTGTAACTCTGAGCTAGTTTGTTGATCCATGGAGCTATCATGTATAAACAGAGCTCCATGGTTGATCAAACTAAGCATATACCTCCTAGAGAGTTTTCACCATTGAATGAAAGTTATCGTACCAGGGAGTTCAATAACAACTCCCTGATCGTACAATAAAGTGTTCTCAAAGTTTTATTGTCCAGGCATGTTTCCATTTTATTATCAATTACATGAAAATTGAAAATTTAAAAATATTTCTATTTTGACTTCATTATCTGGAAAGAGAAAAACTTGAACTCTCACTTAAGTTAATTAATCTGCATAATTTATGGAATGTTAATTACATTAAAAATAAAATATTAAAATATTTAGTAAATTCAACTCACAAACAGAATGGCAGAACTGTAAGTTTTGACAGACTGTTTATTGCTCGATTATATTTACCTACATGCAAGTATTTACTTTAATAAGTGGTGCTTATTTGCTGCTACCTGGCTATAAACCCCGAAAGTAAACTAACTCAATAGATCATGTTAAAGTGGTTTATAAGATCTGTTACCTAGCCATAGGTTTGCAATGCTATACATGTTTGTTATGTTCGAACTCTTAGTTAAAATTATGAACTTTGGGCCCCTCTAACATTGTAAGAAGTTAAATTATACAAAACCTGCCCTTTTTAGATGCTTGGGTAAATTTTGTTAGTATGTGTTGACTCTCTGACGTGCTATTAAAATCTTTAAGAAGAACTTGTTCAGTCATATTCATTTGAGCTTATGTCAAGTGGGGTGTCAAGTGGGGTGTCAAGTGGAGGTTAAGGGACCTTGCGCAGATTGTTAAGTGAGGTAATGGTAGGAATCACTAATCCTAGTGTCTAATGTCTAGGGTAATATAACGGATGTCAGTTTCAGTAATTACCTTAAAAACAAATGTTTTGAACTTTCGTTGTGGCTAGGTAAAGGGTAAACGATTGGAGTTGAAAAACTTGATCCTGTTTTTCTGACGGTACTAGTAAACTTAGTAATCAGTAAATCAAATCTGTCAAACCCGGATTTTGGTGTGAGTTAATTAAGGTGAATTTACTGGGATGCAGTCACGGTGAGCAGAAAAGTTTGAAGGAACAGAGAGAGGTTACGTGCTACTGAATTACAAAATGGTGTTTACAGCTTCTAAGGCAAGGTTAACTCTAACCAACCTAAACGTTTTGCTAAATACCAATCCAATGGTTGTTGACTTTGAACAAGAGCCTATTTGTGGTTGGCCTAATTTGGTAGAATAAATATAAAATTTTGTAAACAGGGGAGCAGAAGAATGCTGAAAACTGATGTATGACATTCAGGAATGAAATATACCAGCTTATAGTTGGATGACTTTGTTGATGTTTATGGTGTTTTTGCTCATGTGAAGATTTTCTCTAACATTGAACCAACATGGTAAGAGTAAAATACAAATATTAATAGTCTTAAGACATTTAAAAAAAATGTAGCTTTGAATAATTTTAATGAAGTCTGCTTTCAATATTTTTAACTTTTTCATTTCTTTTACTATTAAAGTTAGGCCTACATGTGTTTTCAACTTGTAGGGTATAATTTATTATTTTTATAATTTATTTGTTACGGCTGTCATATACAGTAATAGGTTCATCTTACGTTCACCTAACTAATTTGAAATATGATTGGACACAATCAGTTTTACTAGTCATAAAATGTTGTGAGCACTAGCCTAGTATATAAGGCCTCCTGATCCTTTCTACAATAATACCGAGAATCAGTTCTTGTGTCTCAGGAATATTCAGTTAGCAAAAGAAGATCTGATTTGCAACACTGGTAAACAGAACTCACATCGTAGTAGTCAGCATAAACATTACATTTACTACGTCTTATTGAACAAAGCTTGTTTCTTTAGTAACATGAACTGTTCACCTTACAGATTTAATATAAAATATTTAGAGTCTGTGGTTGTCAAAACAAAAACCTAAGAACTTCTCCTTCTAGTGGTGATGGATGATTGTTTATGTGAATCTACAAGTGAAGAATTTACCCAGTTGGGACAAATATTTTCGACACTTTCCTTTTATGTCCTGCTTTAAAGAATGCACTAATACAGGCTGTATGAGGAGAATGAATATCGTGATTCTATCACAGGTGAAGGTTAGAAACTGTTCATATAGTGTTTAAGGAGAATAGTATGATGTCATAGACACTTTGGTGTTATGCAGGGAAGAATTGATTAGCAAATCTGTTTCATGTGACCTACAATTTTCATGTGGCCAGTGATAACTTGGAGTAATATTTCAAGCCATCTTGGCGGTGGAGTAACTAATACTTGGCAGTGTAGTAACTAATGGCAGTTGGAGTCACTCCAAGATTAACGTATGTAGGAGGATCTAAAATACAATACATACATAATATAAGGTGACCAGACGTCCCCGATTTTCGGGGACAGTCCCCAATTACAGTGTGCTGTCTCCGATGAACAAGTGTCCCCGAAAATGTCCCTGATTCGTCAAAATTTTCAGGAATTTCGAAAATATCCCACATTATTCGTAAAATATTGTAAAAACAAAATTAAGTCAAGTGTGCAGTCGCAGAACGGAACTAACAAGTATTTCAGGTGGGCCAGTGTAAAGTGGAATATGCTAGATCGATCTAGCCAAGCACTCTTTCGTAAAGTAAGTAAATTTCATCTAAGAAAAAGCTACATTTTTTAAAATAAAATTGTTTTAAAAAGTGCTTCTAAGTATCAACATTTTACATCTAAGCACCGTAGGCACTTGAAAATTGAAAACGTAACTGGGGCATCCCCTCCCCTTAGACCCCTCCCCCATATCAGTCACGAATTAATGTCCCTGGTTGCAGTCAGGCAGATATGGTCACCTTAACTAATACCAGCTGGAAGCACAGCTCTCTGTTTGCAGTTACAGACTCACTTTAGGTATTCATAATTGAGGCGTGTTCCCATTGATTCGGTGTTACCCGTAGGTAATAAGAGATGCTCTTTGCCCACACCGCAATCGGACAACGTGATCGCGATATGTGTCCCAATACACTTATTTAAAGGCATTAAAGACTTGTCCCAAACCGCGTGCCCCTCTCTGAAAAGTTAACTTTCTGTTGCTTGCAAGTGAAATTTCTTCTTGTCGCTACAAAATGCAGACAGTAATGAAACGTGATACCTTGTTATCTTTTAATTGGACCTGAGATGTCCATCGCTGCTGCTATGTACACTGTGTTGTGGGTATTGACCTAGCTTAGCTGCATGTATTGACTGTACACTAGTGTCTAATTCCCGACGGTAGCAAGCTGTGAGTGTATTTTCTGGGATCGATGGTGGTGTCTAACACTTCTGTTACACCTCATTCGAAACTAGGTCAGATTACCGGCATCAGGCGTTTCTTTGTGCGCAATCTTCAATCCCTTTAAACACGAGTAAGCAGCCTCTGGAATTTAGCGAAAGTAATAAGTTGAGGTCTCTGCAAGCTGTTGGAACGCCTCCTGCAATGATTCTTTACGCACAGCAGGTGTACCCGAGTTCAATCCACCTCTGGAGGAGGATTGAAAGATCCGAACCTGAAGAGTATCCCCATGTTACAAATCGTGAGGCTTACCCGAGCTCAACTTGTAGTAGTACGAGGATATATTATGCGGTGTTTGTCCCATATGGCTTGCCATATACCCGAACTCAACTTGGAGCACATGGTAGAGTCCAGTAACAGTGGGTTAAGAACACAGTATTAAACTATCCTAACTAGTGTGTAACCATAGATACTTTGATGGTTGACTTTCTGATGAAATGGTACATCAAGCAAGTAGCTTGATGTTTCTTGACCTCAAAAGTTACCCTCAGACATACAGAAATTTACAACCTTTCATGACCACTCTGACCTGTCGTCTCCATTACATATTCATTTTTTCCATAACCGATAATTCAATGAGAACTAAATTTGACCATCGTCACTGCATGAACATTTAACATTGTTTTGTTACCTGGGTTATGCATTTATTGGCAACATTTGTACCCAAGATGGAGAGCTGTAGCTTTATAGACCTGTGTGTAACAATGCTCAGGTTAGTTATTTTGTTATAATGGTGAAAAAATACTCTGCATCTTTCTGATCAAAGTTTAAGAACTCTTACCATCAATTAAAGTATACTAACTTCATGCATTGTGTCATGCAATTATCAAAGTTTGTGCAACAATGTTTAGAAATATTTGATGACATCGACACTTTCCATCTAGACAAAATTAATTAGGTTACTAACTCAATCCACTTTTCATATATAATGTGGCCAAAATTGCTCAAAGTGTAGAAATAGGTAAGGGTATTCCAATACCAATTTGTGGTCAGGCATCATAGTATATTATATATGCAATATCGAAGCTGTGAGATGCCAGCAAGCAACCATCACTGTTCCGTTTTCTATGTTTCAAGTAAATCCACCTTGCAATACTATTACACGTTAAACTAACTTTAAAATATATTAGTGAACAAGATCAATCATCTCATGAAAAGGTATGAACATCAAAGATCATTGCTGGTGATTGATAACACCCTTCTCTTTCTTCTTTTCCTTAAGTCTTTAGAGTATTTAGAGAAGGGTTTCGGACAGTTAGAAGAAAACCAGAAGAAAGTTCTGAAGTGGATCGTGTTTGGTTTGCTGGGATTCCTCTATTTTGCATATTTAATCTACGTCTTGGTTCGTCATTTCCATGAAGCCATTCCTCTTCTGGTCATCACCTTGCTTGTGGTTGGATACTCTCTAGCAAAGTATGTCATCGGTCGTTGGGGGGACGAATGGAAGAAGATATTCAAAGAGAGCAAATGTATGGAGACCTCCAACCAACAAAAGAAAGTTTTAAGATGGTAGGTACACTGATGGTTGATTGGTTGTAAAAGATGTATCAGTTTGGGCCTCAAAGAGTGGCAGGATAACTCATGTTATTTCAGGACTCTGTTCATAACATTAATATGACATACAAAGGATGAATTAAGTTAATGTCAGCTGAGGACACATTGAACTTCAAAATGCGGACGGGTAAGTCAATTAACAGTTTTATATATCTGTTCATTACAGTAAGACGAAAGAGTTGCTTGAGAAAAGTTTTTGTATTGTTAGTTTTGCACTCGCAGGCCATGTAAATAGTTGTACATATATGCAACAATGGGATGCAAAGAGTGCCCAGGGTAATTCATGTATATTGTCTCTGTTCCTTACAATAAGACAGAGAGAGGGGTTGGTTGTTTGAGGTTAGTGTATGGTGAGGTATACAATCACATGCCATTTAAAGAAATGATCATGAATTTAATATATGAATTTAATGTGAGCTGAGGACATGTAGATTGATAGACAACATAGGGTGTTAGAGCGAGCGGCAGGATAGGTCCTATAGGTCATGTCATTATTGTAGTGTGCATGTGTCATGCGTGCTACAATATTGGGATTACTAACCCGCTCCATTAGCTACATGGCTGGCTGGTGAATCAAGCCAGTTGAACATTCACTCTTCATAGCAATCTCAAATACACAGGTTGGCTACGCAGGAAAAAATCCAGACCAAGATATTGCAAAGAATTGTGGCGGCGAACAGTTAATTCTGCACACGTAAAGAAAATAGATCTCCTTGAGTAGCATACTTCTTCAAAACAATACGTAAAATTCTCTACTTTTGTTTGTTATTTTCGAATTGAACAAGACAGGTAACATTTCAATGCATTTGAGTTAACAACATCCTGCAAAAAAGTTGCAAGCAACAAATGTTAATCGTATTATCCGCAACGACTCGGCATTATCTGTACTAATTCAGCTCTTGTAACATAAGTAATGTTTCTATACATTGTTATAGTGTGCTTGCCCGTAACGACATTGCATAGTATACTATACAGTGATAGTTAGTTTCCACAGGTAGCTGCTTCGTGCGTATATAGTTGGCCATGTATGGCATATATTACGTGTTTTGGATCATTACCAACCAGGGCCAGGAAATCGACAAAGCAGTTTTTAATAGACCAGAGAGTGTTACATGTGTGCATTTGTTAGATTAATAGTGCATTAGGCCTTTGGTGTAAACCACCGTATGTTTGTAAAATTTTGCAACTAGCAGCGAGGATACAGTAATGTTAACAAGTTGTTCAATTTGACCAATTAGTGTCCAGGACTCTGTGTATTCTCTGTCACAACAGAAACAGGAGTGATTCGTGATTGACAGCTTGGTTGTCTGGTTAACAGGGTTTAGTCATTATTTATTTGTTGATATTGCAGGCGCATGCTAGCTAGAGTACTGTTTGCATTACACAATATAGCCTAGCTTTGGTCTACGTTAAAGGACCAAACCCCCGAACTGGCTTCTTCGTGACCGAAATAACTTCAAAAGGGTTGCAGTAACAAAGACCCTTCCATTGAATATCAACAACTAACTTACTTTCACCTTTCACCGCCCAACTACAATGACATGTGTTTGCAAATACATTTATTCTTAATGTATGATCTCTTTTCATTACAATAAGACAACAAGAATGGCTTGCATGAAGTTAGTGTATGGTGAGATTTACAATCACAGACCATTGAAATGATGAATGAATTAATGTCAGCTGGGAACACATAGACATCTTATACATAGTAACATAGATTGTACATGGGTGATTAATATTGTTGCCCCTGGTTGTTTATAATATTTGTGTGTTTATCATGTCTTTCTCCTGATCAAAACATAGCCATTTCTTGCCTGCATCTACATTGGTGTTATTATATCTGCAGAGTCATTATATATAAGTGTTATTCAATACCTAATTCAATTTAGCATATGAAATATTAACTCCAGGTGATGTCAGAGTGCTTTCAAGGGGCCCAGGTTCACTGCTAACATGGAATATCATTTAATGATCCCCAAGGGATCAAGGTATAATGTCATCTCCTTGCTCAGTCAATATGATGGTATGCAGCCATAGCAACACAAGACCAGATGCACTATAGGTTTATAGAAGCAATTTGTGTACCAAGAGAACATTGTAATAATCATCACCCAAACCCTGCTAGAACTATCAACAAGTAACAGATTATATATAGAGTGAGCTACTACTCAACAAGTTTGATTTGATTCTAAACCTTTGGTCTTCGATGCAAATGGTTTATGGAGTGGTGTATGATGGCATGGGTGTGTGTATTTGATGCCTGCTTGTAAGCACGATGATAACGCCAAAATATTGCTAGGGCAAATAACTTCCTATTAGGAATGTAGATGTATTTTATTGATTACAACAACCCTGTCAAAATTAGTGGAGGGGGAAAATTGGTGGAGGTCAAAGGTCATTTGAGGTCAGTAGAAGTTACATTCCAAATAACTTTGTAAACAAGATATTCTCACAAAATTGGTTTGTATGAAATTCATACTTGAACTGTAGATCCACTTTGATGATTGAGTGCATAAATAATTATTCATAAAATTCTATTTTGTGCAATCATGAAGGAGGGTTTCTTACTTTCTGAGCTATTGTGATTTTTGTTGTTGATGAAATGCAGAAAGCTGCTTTCTAAACTTCATTGGACCTTCACAGAAATCGGCATCCTTTTGATGTTCAGTAGCAAACATTAGAGGATTACTGAGACTGAAGAAGAAAGCCACAACTAATATATCGAAGGATTAAATTCAGGTTTACCTGAGGCTTAAAACTTACAAGCAAAGAAAAGTTTGACTACAGGTAACCATGTTGGGTCTTTGTAGCATATATAAAGGGGGTAATGCACTTGCTGAAGTTGATAGCTAAAATAAAAAACACATTTAGGTGAAAAAAACATCAACATTACATTTTGTATGGGGAAGAAATGATAAAGGTCACATGCAATCGACCATATCTTGAGTTAGGAACAAGATACAGATCTGGGATTTTAAATTAACAGTGTGAAATGGTTTTCTTTTCCATATGTTGTAAAGCGATAGTTGGGGGCCTGGAGGGGCGACCTTGGGTGGAACGAGTCAAGCAAATGACAACAGAAAACTGTCCAAGTAGTTTAGCTGCAATATATTCCTCACAACGACACAAGCAGTAATGGAAAAGGAAAGGAACAGAAACGAGCAGAGCAGAGCAGCCCCTAAACAAAATAAAATGAAATGAAACATAAATAAACAAAATACAATATGATTCCCTTGCAATTTAACCCAGCTAACTATTT
>JAIPMN010002557.1:0-16095 GCA_020650975.1 Apostichopus californicus
TGAAAGAAAAGGCATGTTTTGAAGCATTTGGACACAAGTATTGGAGTGACCGTGATGTCATATAATATGTGCATAAGGGAACGGGCATTGACCTTTTTAGGAGCATTTAGGCTACCTCCCAGACGTTTGCTTCTTACCTTTAATCTGGAAGCCAAAATATCCATATCACCAATGATATTTGACAGAAAAGTCATAATAAAGACCAATGGAGGCAGCAAAACTCTTGCATGTTTAGACTTTGTTTCTTCAACAGCAGTTGGTTTGTTTTACAGTGTTTCTTCAGAACTCAGCAGTACACCCTGTTAATGGTCTTTGATTGTTTTAATGCGTGTGATGCTGTATTTCACGTTGCCTGTCAGTGTTGTACGTGTCGTCGTGCGTGGGTAACATTTTTGCATGTGAGTTGCGTCGTGCAGTGTTTCTTGGTTTAAATTACCCTTTATTGTATTTGCTTCTGGATTATTCTAATTAATTTGTCACAACAACGATTGATAGCGATGGACATGCAACTGCTTTGTAGGCTTAAAGCAAAACATTTCATGTAAATTGTTTTCTTTAAACCTCCTTTGATGTCACAAATTACATTAGTGTAATTTAAGAATGATAATGTTTATGGAAAGTACAGTTTCACTTTTATGTCATATAATACAATGATTGTTGTTAATGTTAGTTTAGTCACAGGCTTGTTCAGATTGTCCAGAATGACTGTCTAGAACTGATATTGAATAAATTTTGTTCAATGATTTAAGACTTGAACTACGTTGTGTGAATTTTTGGCTCTGTGACTTTAAAATAAATCGCTTTGAGATTTTATTAAACACCCTTTGGAATAAAATCTTTTTACCTACCTATTTTGACCCATCCCCATTACCCCCACTCCCTCCACAACATAAATGGTTTTCCTGGAATAGGAATAAGAAATTATTGCTATAACTAACTGATCCAGCATATTCCAGAAATAAATTGGGGCACTGAGATTTGTTCACAAGAAGATGTAACCCATCTCTTCTGAAGCTAACCTCATAGCTTATTAGTATACAATAGAGCAATGAAGGGGGTGTTATTATAGATGATACAGCAAAATCTCTTCGTCTATTGCGACTTCAGTGTAGTAACGCTAATACTAGTACTATACTAGTGCTCGGCGCGCTACCTCCTAAGGATCGCCACTTGCCCCATTGGAGGTTTCCTGTTCCCCGATCTGGTCTTCAGAGTAGTTTTTTATGGATTACTTGACAGAAGAATGACTCTTATGTCGAACCGTTAAAGTCCATTTGTTTTATTTCATAACAAAAAGGAGGGATCGTAGTATGCTTCCGTGAAGTGTTCGCTTCATACGGAGCTGCATACTGGCTAGGCCCAGTGAAATCGGCGCTGGTGTTGTGCACTAACTTGGTCATAATCGCCGTGTTTTTTCGTCCTTCAGCCATGGATGAAGGCTAATTGCATGGGTTATGATATTTATGCAGCCCCAAACAACACAACGGACCGGCATTTCTCTCGGATAGTTTACAACAGTTGTAAAACAAACTTGAAATTTCTAACGATATAGCGTAATACAGTGGTTGTTCTCTCAGTGTAAATGTGCGTGTATATGTAACGGTATGATCGTCGCGCATCCGGTACATGACTGGGCTTGGCACTTGTGTTCCTAACATGACGTCATCATTGTCTTGTTGTGAAATCGCATTCTCAGATATCTATTTTCGGATGCGAACATTAAAACGTTAATTACTAATTAGTCCTTGAGGTTTTCAAGGTGATGAGGATAGTTTTGAACATAGATTTTCTCATAGATTCAGAGGAAGTTACTCTCGATTGTTTGGATTTTTCGTGTCATGGCCTCTTTAAATGTAATCATTAAGAGGAAAATTTTGTTGAACACTTCCCACACAATTTAAATTCCGGTCACTCTATCTTTGGGCGGATACAGGATTTTAAAACGGAGGGTGTCTTATCCAGAGGTCATTGAAGAAGACTTCCATGTTGATGTACCTCCCTCCCCCACCCCTTCACTGCATCCACACCAGCTGTGGATGGTATCTCACTGGACTGAGTTTATATAAAGATTTTGCCCTAGCAATGCTTACTGATCGTTGTCCAAGCAGCAAAATTAGTTGTCTATTGACATTAATGTAAAATGGAAAAGTAAGAAGATAGACTGGTTGTCCTTAGCACAGCCTATTATAATGATATATGTTTGTATGTTCAACAAGGTATTAAAGAACTCGTCTCTTGACTAAGTCTTGAAATCACCTTACAAAGAATGTAAATTAATGGGGCGTAATGATAATTAATGTCTGATGCAGATATCTGACACTAATATTAGTGTACATGGACGGTATGGTCTGTGACATAGAAGATACAACCATTCCTCTTCAAGTTACCTATTTGTCAGTTTGCTACAGTTACTTCCAAATGTCTCTCCACAACGTTTAATTCCACAAATGCTATCTGTTAGTGAAATGCAGAAAAGTATCTTGAAGGAACACAAAGCAGATCACTCAAAGAACAGTGATATTCACAGATGAAGACATCGAATACCTTAACATTACCCCCACCAGGGGTGTGCTGAGCATTATCCAATGAGGCTATGCGACTGCTAGCTGAAAGACGAAACTCTAACGATTCCTCAAAGATCTGAAATGTAAATTATATCATGCAAATTGAAATCACCCCGAAGACTGGCTGTTAACCCAGACATGTATGCATTTAAGCTGTTAAATGTCTTCCATTCCGATACATTCCTAGCTGCAGCTATTAGAAAAACCTTGGAGATGAGCCACCAGTTTCCCTACCACTGACTCACCTCAAAGGAAATTTCCAATATAAAAAACCCATCATATCATTAAAGTCTGATACACTGTAGCAGAAATTATGATCTTGATTGAGTTAAGTGTGTATTTTCCGGACCGTTTGGCCGCAGAAAGTTAACAGATAACACAAGAAGGATAACTGGACATATACTGTATGAACTTCTTGGTAAGCAAATGGCGACTTTGTATTTAGTGACATACTGTCTGCATTGTTGACCGTCGAAGGCCCTACATACCAACATGTACTTATTCACATAACTAGTGTACATGTCTATGCAGTTCTACTACCAAATCTGTAGAAAAGCTGAGAACCAATCAGAGCTCTTTAAAATTGAGAGAATATGAATATTCAGTTTTGTATCACTAATACAATGTATGTGACCAAAAAATGGCATACGACAAAGCGATGTGGAACAGTGTACAATTCATACCTTTGGTTGTTCTCGCTGGACTCTGGACAATATGCCACATCTATGCTTTAACAGTCTATTATCAAGGCTAAGGTCGTCTAAAACCACTAAACAACAGTTGACCCTGGGTCATATTAGTAACTCGTCACATTCACATACCCAAGTGATGTGTACAATTCAAACAGTGGCTCACTGCTCACTACAGTAGGCTCGTATGTGTGCGTCCCCTGGAGACATCCCATAGAGTATACAGCCATAATCCAAGGCACACAATTGACAACTGACCTCACAGGTCCCCATTTAAGGGTGTGCATAACCTATGGTCAAGATCATTTCTATTTTATGAGATACAGAGCTTGTGGTAATGGATGCTTCCATTCTATGGGCTCTACATAGAGCATGTGGCCATGACCAATTCCTATACATATTAAGGGCTACAAAAGTCTATGATTATAATCATTTCATTTCATTAGATATGGACCTTGTGGTCATGATCGTTTCCAATTAATGGGATACAGAACCTGTGGTCATTGCTGCTTCCATATATATGTAAAAGGGATACGTAAAGGAGATATGTAAAAGAGATATGTAACCTATTGTCATGAACATTTCCTTTTTATGAGAAACGGAATTTGTGGTAACAATTGTTCATATTATGAGGTAAATGTTGTTTCCAATTTCATAGGATACAGCATTATGATCACTACTGTATCCATTTTATGGAGCCATGACTGTTTTATCTTCAATGTAATCAGCATATACCTATGATTATGTCAGAAGTTATTGCCTTATACATGGATACAACAAACAGGACCCAACAGTTTTGAACTACGGAATCTATGACCTATTCTCTTCACTTGTGCAAATTTAAAATTTCTACTACACAGTACAAATGAAATGTTATATATCATTGTAGACTATTGGCTTTTACCCTAATCAACTTTAATGTATTTGGAGAGCATCTTACCAATTAACCCTTGAGATACCATTATCCTCCATTAACTCTAGCATGAAGAAAAGGGAACTTTCAACCCATTTGAACCCATAACCATGGCAACCAACCCTCCAGCCATTCTACATCAACCATGTTTGCAATAAATAATTCTTTGAAATGTAAAACAAAAGCTATCTCAAAATGTTGATATTCTTCTTGCACTACCAGTAAGTTACAAGAAAATTTAAAAACCCTTCCAGGAGAAATACAAACATTTGAATTTCTTATCCAGAATTTAAGCACTATAAGATTCAAATTGGAATGTTTCAAGTCTGTTGGATGGTTCTAACGAAAGATGAATTGCAATTGAACAAACACATATTTGACCACTGTCAAATTCTTATTAATTAAAGACTTCTGTGAAAGATTCATAATGAAAGGCATTAATTTGATGTCAATTTATTATTCCATTCACAACTACCATTTTGATGGATAAAATTCTCCATCAGAAAGTCAAACAGTAGCATTCAAAACCTGTTCCCTTGACGATTGTAGTTAGGGATTAGCATATGTAACATCCAGATCAGAAAGACCCACCCCAATTGCCTGCAGATGAAAGTATGAGCACAGACCTCTGATTTATCACAGCAAAAAAAATAGATACAACAAAATTAATTAATGACAAGTGGCTCAATTTGCATCTTGTTATACCTCATTAAATGGTTAAGCAAATTTTAGAAATTTAATTATCCAAGGTACAGATGTGTTCACACCTTATCAGCCACATGCAAGCTTGGCTAGTGTATAACTGACAAAAGTACGCAGTTAGAATAAACACATCATGCTATGCTACGTCTATTGTGTACCGCTATAATTTAAAACTTGCAGGCACAGATCATAAGAATGATGTTGCACTTTTTCTTTCAAAGAAGAAGGTTTGAGTATTGAAAAGGTCTCTATGGTTTTGAAGACAAGCACAATCAATTAATAAGATTTGTCTTAATTGTTTATTTGAACTAGTATACATGTTCAATCACCGTTGACCATGCAGCCAATTTGTTACTTCTTGGTCAAGACGAAACACATGTGGCAGTGTTATAATGCAGCATCCAGCCATGGTATATTCTAGCGTGGATGTGGTATGATTTGAAGTTGGTCGCATAACATAACTACTGAAACATAACCGGCAGCTGTACCTGAATATGCATAGGCAGGTCGGTGTTCTAAACTATGATCAAAGCTGATCCCTTTCTTCGTATCCATGGTGATCACTTAAAATGAGATGCAACTCCAACCGTGGTCATGGGTTTATGTGCTAGAGAACGACTTCCCGAAGCAACTAAGAAAATGTTATTCCATTAATACAGAGGTATCACAGATTGAATATTCTTTTACAAACACAAGGCTGGAGACTTGATCAAGTCAATATATGTCATCATCCAGCCACATGTCCTTTTTTCTTCTTCTGCTTTTTTTTTTTATGTTCTTCTTTGTTTATTACAATGTTTGTCTCTGTAATGGCAGTAAGGGTTTTGCAAAATGCTGAATCTAAAATATTGACCTAATGATGACATTGGTTTCAGTGTAAACCTCTGCTAAAATTCTAACTTTGAAGATATGAAAAGAAAAACTAGGAGAAAGCAAACAGGCATTAGATCTTAGGGGCACTATGACACCACAGATAAACTACAAAATGACAGCCTGCACCATTAAATCTAGGATATCTACAGAATAGAGCAAGGTTTTTTTTTCTGTTTGGGGGGAGTTGTTTATCTCACAGATCTCTATCATACAAGTTAAAGACAATAGTTGGGATTTTCATCTACTTTCAAGTCTCGTTAATTACTGATTATGCTGCTCAGTGCAAACAAAACACCTGATGGGAATATAATGAGAATCCAAGCTGGTGCAGCCAACTGAAGCGACCCTGTAACCAAACAGAGTCATTAAAATATGTTATGTCCATGCGATATGAACATCTTTGGTTCTTCTTGATGAAAAATTCCAATGAAAGTTCATCTACACTTTTGTCAAGATCACTCACTTCTGCTTGGTCTACCACCAGCAAGTTGAGCAGAAAATCATATAAACAGGAGATAATAGCACGTAATACACAGCATTTCCGACCAAGTTGTATGAAAGACAAATGTTGGGTCGAAGCGACATAGATTACAGAGAGACATGTAACCCAGTGAATGAATAACGTGAATATGAAGTAAATATGAGAGTGCACTTCTTCAATTGCAAGTATTGGAGGGTTGAAGTGCTAGAAAACTTAAGACTTTGAGCAGTGGCGGAGCTAGGGGTATTGGTCAAGGGGGGCGAGAATGGTCTGTAGGGGCGCTTTCGACACTATCTAAGCTGAGCGCCACCACAGGTTGGCGCGGAGCGTACAGAAATTTTTTTGAGTAAAGATACTTCCTAGATCACCGCAATTGACCCTTTCCTGGCCTTGCTTATTTGCAGATAAACGAAGAACAAAAAGGTGACACCGCCAACAAAATGTGACAAATGTCAATAGGTAGATGAGAGCACAATTAAAAAGTAAATAATCGCGAATAAGTAAAAAATTGTAAAAAGCTGAAAAGGGCGCCAACAGTCCATTTGAGTCCGTCAGGGGGGGCATCCGCCCCCCCTGACTGTATGGACGCTCCGCCACTGACTTTGAGCTAGTCTAATAATGAAATCAATCTTTCTTTCTTTCTGTTTGATTTTTTAAATATGATATTCTTGAAATGTGTCTTGAAACTGACCAAAAAGGAAGTTTATTTAATCAAATGTGAGCTTTGTTGATGTTTGACTGCAGTATGACTCGATGTGAATGAAATCTAATTGAATATCCAAAAACTATAACATTTCATGAAGACTTTTACCAGTGTGTTGCTTCACGCTTACTTCATCAAATTTACCTCAACGAAAACCTTAATGTTCCTCCCGGGAGATAAATTTCAAACATAAGAAGATATTAAAACCCCATAACTCATCATTCAACCTATGAGCCGTTGAATGCAACATATTAACTGTACGAGAGTCGATCTCCACAGCATCAAGAAAGCCAATATCTGAAATATTTACTTAATCTCAATCAAAGTCACCAAAAAAGTCCACAGTATAAAGCAAAGATTAATCTTCTCAAAGAAAATGAAAGAACCCCCCAAAAAAAAAATACACACTCTGAGCTGTGTCATGATATTCATTTCTCTGGTTGACTTTTGCTTCACAACGAACAATTGAAAGTAATATATATGTAAGATGTTTTCTGATATGACGTGTCAGTCTGTGTGCATGTGCATGTGCATATATCTTTTGTAATACTTTGTCATGTTAAGTCTATAGAGCAGTTGGTATAACGTGGGAGGGTTCAGTTAGTGGACATAATGATAATGATAATGATAATGATAATAATAATAATAATAACAGAAAATTAATTAGGCTACCTCATATATAACCTGATTTAATTCACAACTGTCTGATACTCGGAACACCTAATAACAATGATATTAATCAGGCAGTAGTTATTTTATGACGCTTATAAAGCGACCATGAGTGTGGGAGATGACAACAGGGCTTATGGATTACAACTTTCACATCAGGGTGGCTTCCAGTTCAGTACTTCAACTCCAATCTGGAATCTTTTCAATTTAGAGAGTCAGATGGGAAAACTGTAGATTACTCTTGGATAAAAAACCCCCCTTACTATGACCCTGCTAGGGATCGAACCCCGAAACTACCGATTGCTAAGCCCCACTGCTCCAAATACCACCGCCTTTATCCACTCGTCCACAGCACCTTGAAAAAATGTCATCATCAAGTGAATGTCCAGACAAATTGATTCTTGACAAATCCCACCCTCCCCCAATTTGAAAGCAGTGCAACTCGTATTACTGTTTTATTTAGTCAACTATGTGCATCCTCTTGTCCTGCTCTTTTAGTCTCAAATAACTACTTCAGTCTTAGTCACAAATATGCCTTCTCTTAATTCATGCCTCCTCTTAATCCATGCCTTACCCTTATCCATGCCTTCAGTTATACTTTAATGTAAAGTACAATGTCCTACAAAGTTTTATCATCAAATGTCAGTCATATTTCAACATCCCAGCATCACTGTGACACACCTCTCCCATTAGGTTCCCTAGAGACTGTTAGTTAAGTCCAAACACTACACATGTCACAACAAGATATAAATACATTGAGAATGGACCAATGATGACAGAACTTTATGGAACCATCATACACTTTATGCTCAAGCAATCATACCATGGCCAGTACTAACACTAATGCAAGTACGACAGTCTCTCGGCACAAATCTTCCCATGTGTTTTGACTATTTATTACTTCGTATTGCCAGTCATTATATTTCAATAATTTCTTGGTGGGGGAGCAAGACTTGCCAAACATGTCAACATGGATTATATGGAGATATGATAGTGGGACAAATGCCAAGCTGAATAATCTAACCTGAATGGCTGAATGCATTTTAATTTCATCAGCATATATAGGTTATATCATAGTATAGAGGAATGTGCAATTTCCGTCTATGGCTGTGATAGCCATGAGTAAAAGTGATGAATTAGGGAAATAGTGTTTTTAAAAAGGAAGAGCAAGTCTTGGTTAGGGAGAGAAAATATCATTTATCTTATTGTGGTAAATCCTAAAAGGTCTTTCATGTTTCAGTTTACATGCCACAGAATGCTTTGGAACACCACTGAAGGTTAAAGGGTGTGAAGACTCGCGCACAAAGAAACGTCTCATGCCAGTAATCTGACCTAGTTTCAAATGAGGTGTAACAGAAGTGTTAGACACCACCATCGATCCCAGAAAATACACTAACAGCTTGCTACCAATGGTAATTAGACACTAGTGTACAGTCAATACATACAGACAACACAGTGTACATACCAGCAATGGACATCTCAGGTCTAGATAAAAGATAACAAGGTATCACATTATATTACTGTCTGCATTTTGTAGCGATAAGAAGAAAACTTCACTTGCAAGCAACAGAAAGTTAACTTTTTCAGAGCGGGGCACGCGTTTGGGGCGAGTCTTCAATGCCTTTAACAAGAGTTTAGTTGTCAACTAAGATCGTCCTCAACTACAGGGTCTCCTTGAGAGTACTTTTTTTACACAAATCGCAGAACTAAGTCGGAGAGCTTTCATCGTAGCATTGCTGCTCTTACTGTAACAATACCTGTTGTACAGCAGTAAGGTACATGATAGCATGCCATGAATTTGATTACAAATACACGTTATACGATTTGTAACCTATGTTGGGTGGTTCTGTCCTCAGTAGCAAGGATTTGTAGCATTCTTATTAAAACATTCTTTGTTAAACAGTCTCGTGTCGTCTTTTAAACAGTCTTGTGTCGTCTATTAAAACAGTCTTGTGTTGTCATTTAAAACAGTTTTGTGTCGTCTTTTAAACAGTCTTGTGTCGTCTTTTAAAAGTCTTGTGTCGTCTTTTAAAGCAGTCTTGTGTCGTCTCTTAAAACAGTCGTGTTGTCTTTTACAACAGTCTTGTGTCGTCTTTAAACAGTCTTGTGTCGTCTTTTAAAAGTCTTGTGTCGTCTTTTAAAGCAGTCTTGTGTCGTCTCTTAAAACAGTCTTGTGTCGTCTCTTAAAACAGTCTTGTGTCATCATTTAAAACAGTCTTGTGTTGTCTATTGAAACAGTCTTGTGTTGTCATTTAAAACAGTTTTGTGTCGTCTGTTAAAACAGTCTTGTGTCGTCTTTTAAAGCAGTTCTGTGTCGTCTCTTAAAACAGTCTTGTTTCGTCTATTTAAACAGTCTTGTGTTGTCTTTTACAACAGTCTTGTGTTGTGTTCTTAGAAGTGCAGACCTTTTATATATCTTTGTACTCTGATAGCAAAATGAATTAATGTATCCACCATCCGATCAACCCACTTATTTGACTAAACGGAAACGTTGACTTCTCACCAAGATTATTGTATTATGCATTAGATTAATTTCTGTTGTTCATATACTTTTTACCACTGGTAGAAAAAAAGACAGATAATTTGATAAAAACATAGACAGAACTAAACTACCCTCAATGTATCTTGATAATCCACATAAAACTTGTTTCTTTGTCAACACTCCGATCTACGTCACTTATTCATCTCTTCTTGTTATGTTTTTATTTATTTATTTTTTGTTGTCTCTCACCTTAACGTTTCCTCCACCCGGTTTGTGATGAGCTTTCTCCTTCGATCCTATCTTTGATGATACTTTGCTGTAGTCTTTCTTCTCCTCAAAGATTTTCACCTAAGAAAGAAGAACCAGAGCGCAGAGCAGAGAAAGTAAACAGCTGTCGACCATCCGATGTGCTCTGTCGAATTTATGACTAAGGTCATGCCATCGAGACCTAGATAACAATATATTCTATACTTTGTTATTCCATGTAAAACAGTTTTAGACATGACCAACTCTTTGACTGTACGATACAAAATAATGCTACACTGCTCATAACTCATGTACCGTCAACAACTTACATTATGTTTTGCATTCTACAACAGTTTATTAGCTCCCAGGGGAGATAATCAGGGATGTGAACAGGGCTGGCAGAAATATAGCTTAACTGAAAATAACTTGATCACCTTTTGAATTTCATATCTGCTCCCCCTCAAAACAATCACGACAGCTAATAAAAGAGATAATATCTGTTTGTGCATCGTTTCATATCTTTCTCTTTGTTAATCGTTCCTCCCCTTTTTCAATTTTTGAATTTCATATTTCATATTTGTACAGTAGACCACAAAATAGTTTCACCTAAAGTGCAGTCTAAATGTAGCCAAAGACAACAGTATGTTTATCCAAAGAGGTCTACATTGGCTTTTTTTATGATTACGTACAGTAGTTTTGCAGAAAATATGAAACAGACTGAATTCAAAACAAGCAACAGTTCTTCTCCTAACATATATCGTGTGCTATACTTCACTCCTGATAACAATATTAACCATAGCACACTGAAACCGAATGGTAGTATAAATATCAAAATTTTGAGGATACATGTATAAAGCGAGGATCAAAGTAAATCTGAATGGTATCTTAAAATAGCAAACTTTTGAAGAAATCTACCAAAGTTTACTCCACAGCATGATTAAGTGTTAAAAAGGTTACCAGTTCATTCTAGGTACGGTAGAACAAGAGTGATGAGGTCGTGAGGAGACAGGTAAGCGAGGATCAAAATAAATCTGAATGGTATCTTAAAATAGCAAACTTTTGAAGAAATCTACCAGGTTTACTCCACATCATATTTAAATTTGGCCAATATGCATGTAATTTCACCCAACTCCAAAAAACCTGCACACATGTACATTTTATACATGATGTTCTAGCAATATCAGTTTTTGGGGTAAAATGTCCATAAACTGGGTGTTCTCCAAAATACGAGCATTCAGGTTTGAAGGTATATTTAGTCGTTTTGGACCACGAGACAAAGTCTGCTGAACACAACATCTGACAATAAAAGGGGATTTAAAGGAGAAAATTTCCCTCCCTTCATTTTATGCTTACATTTCCGCCTCTTGGGCTGTGCTTGACATTAGCCATGGAACCTATCTTTGACTGGGCACTCTGGCTGCGAGGAGAAACCACTGCCTCTTTCTTGTTCCGTGGAGATTCTGTACCTGGAAGATACCAGATAAAATAATGGTGGACGGTGATTAATGATGAAGAAATATTAATCCATCAAAAGACTGATAGTGGGATATTACGAGACTTTCATCAGCTGATCATAAAAGTAATCAAGGAGTTATAAAATTTATGACACAGATGGACTGGACACAATTTTTCATCAACTGTACGTTTCATAAACGATGAGAGGGCAAACCAAGCAATCAATAAATTTGCTCAACAAACATGTTTTTGTTTATCTCAATAGATCAACATTGATACAACAAGATGGATTATAACTCAATGACGTGTGTTGGATATTTCCTAACCCACTCACTTAGTCCTGCCTGAACTGCTTTCAATGAGAGGTATCGTTCGTCAACTGTGTTTTATTTTTCAATGCATGTTAGTTTCTGCTACTGATGTCTTGTTGTTCGTGTGTGTGTGCGTTTTGAACAATGGAAAATACTATGGGGTCCTTGGTCTGAATGTAACACAAACATGTGTGTGCGTGCGTGTGTGCGTTTGTTTTTCTATCTGACCGAGGACTCGAACAAAAGAATTCCTGGTCCTTGGTTGTGATTTCTAAAGAATCACCACGTCCTCGGAAGAATTCTATTGTATGGGGTATTGTTAAGGTTAGGGTACATGGATTTGAACAATGGAAAATACAAAGGGGTCCTCGGTCTGAATGTAATACAAACATGTGTGTGTGTGTGTGATATAAAACAATGTTATGATTGGAAGATCTTTGGTTATTTTATAAAGGAAAGATAAAGGTTTACCTTTTTGTCTTATAATATCTTGCAGGAAACTAAAACACCTTCCACGTTTATATGCTAGTTCATTTTAGGTTTTATTCTCTGTTGTACTCAGGTGGACCTACGTATCAAAGTATGAAGTTCACCAGCCTATAATTTTTTCAAGTTACCACGTTAAAATAATTTTCTGATTTGACACCTAATGACCGATCTCGCATGACATCTCAACTCCACCAAAAAATTTGGTTCTTAAACTCTCACGAGTTGACTCGCAAACAAAACAAGAAATAAACAAGAGTATCTTTTTTACCAGGCAAAGGGTAATAATAGACACACGCACACCTGTTGCTGTTGTAAGTAATGAGAAAATCAAATATCAAAGTTAACCGATGACTCTTACCAGATGAGGCCTTTGAACTTGCAGATTTTGACCCTGTATCCGTACGAGACTTGACAGTTGAGTAGTCTTTCTTGGCCGACATGATTCTCACCTTGCCACCGCCGGGTTTGTAGCCAGGAGAATGAGTCACCGTCTTTGCCTTAACTGTCGTCGTTGTTTCAACCTGAGAAAATGACACAAAAATTTAGTTCTAAAAATGTGTATACATCCAGTTGTGGTCACTTGCAAGTGAATCCACGATCATGCAGGTCTTTCCATCTAAATTGACATTAAACATTAAAATAATAGTCCTTAAATCGTAACATTAATGAACATAGTAATTTGTAGTAATTAAGTCCCAGTCCAATTAAGACATATAGCACCAATAAATTTCTATCCATTATTTGATTATTCTTGAAGAATCCATGCTGGCCTCAATAAATCAGCTAAACTTTAAGTAACTCATTTATGATCCAGGAATACAATAGATTCAACTGTTCCAACAGTAGCAATTGGAACCTACTCTTTGGGGAGATAAAAACTTACATTTGTATGGAGAATTTTACTATATGAAGGGAGAATGGGTATGGTTTCATCTCGCAAACTGAAGTTCAACTATTATTAACTACAGTTGAGACATAACGGCTTCTATATATTAACAAACTGAGACAGAATTTACTGTAAATTTATTTGATATAAAGCCTATAAAAACAGGCTTTCTTATTTCTTCTATTATCCTTCCTTGTGATACATGACTTGATATTGAATTAGTGTGAATTCTCCTGTATTGATCATGACTCGATATTTACTGTTAAATTGTACTGTATGGATGGGTGAATGGATGTATGAATTCTCTATATAGCCATATGTAAACTTTGGCTCTATAAATGGCCCGTTGTCGGAGAATTAAATGCTGTTGTATACGCACAGGAAGCGTTGCGGTTTTCACTCTCCAAAATTGTTAGAGCACTGCACACTGTTCAGATTAGCCGCGTAAAGGAGGACTTCACAAATTTCTTACGATGCTTTTGATTTGCTGGTGAATAGTACGAGCCTTAATATTGACCAATCAAGTCGAATTTTATATCATTAGAGAGAAGAGTCAACAAACTTTTCTTTGGCATAGGAAAGTAAATGGTTATGCAATCACACTCCCAGAAAGCACGACGTAAGCATTGAGAGATTGGGACATTTTGAAGAGGTTCACTGCTTTCAGAAGTGGTTTTTAGTTTTTCAGATTAAAAAGCAGGCGCGTAGCCAAGGGGGGGCGAAGGGGGCAGCCGCCCCCCCCTTGAGCATATTTTTTTTTAATTTTTTTTTTTTTTAAATTATTTAAAAAAAATTTTTTAATGTTTTTATGATATCGCTAGTAATTTCAAAAGAGAAAATGCTAAGATGCAACTTACAAGGCCTGGGAAGTGCCATTTCCAGCGATCTGGGAGGCATTTTCAGCCAAAATTTTCTTGTACGCTTCGCGCCAACCATGGTGGCGCTACGCTTAGATAGTATGCAATGCCATATCTACGGCTCTGAAAATTTTTCTACAGTTTCGCCCCCCCTTGGCAACTTCCTGGCTACGCGCCTGTTAAAAAGTACAGGGTTTAATTCACCCGCATAATAAATAACGAATTATTGTAAAGAGGACACAATATTCTTCAAAATGACATAAGAAAGAGTTTTCTGAGTGCTTTACTTAGAAAGTTATGAAAAGATTTAGCGCGAAATGTGCTTATTTTGTAGCAATATTTGCTGCGTAACGGGGTCTTTTGTGCCGAGTTCCGCAAGGATTCCATATGCCCATGGAATACAGTGGCATACGTGAATTCTTCCTTTATATTGGACATGGAATTGATGATGGGTTGTGAACAGTTTTTTAATTTTTTTTATTTACAAGAGTTTATAGACATGAATATTTACTAAAACCAATAAAAGGTAATGATGATGTGGAGGTTTTACAGGGAAGGCAAATAAATTCACCCAGTGAGACGTAATCGCAAGGTTCAAGATATCTATCAATATTATAAATTATTTGCTTTGTAGGGTTATGAATTTCTTACTTATAGGGTTGCTATGTTTTTAAACTTTTCAATCACAATTAGGGATATAACATTCAAGAACTGTCTTTGATATCCACACATTAGGTGGGAAATTTTTAAAACTAGGCATTTAAAAGTACATTATATAGCATTGAACAACATTGTATCAATAATTTCAATTTTCTGACTTTACTGCCAAACCGTGCAGCACAAATCAACAGTTCCATTTTTTACAATTTTAATCCAAACAGGACTGCAGCAGACAGGGCGGTAAAAGACGTCTGTTTACAATTCCTTCGTTTTACGATCAGATGATAGCCACTCGACCGTACACGAGCGGAAACTCGAAACATAATGCCCAGACAGTAAGCCTCATAAACATGGGAATTAAGAACATGATCTCTGTACAGTACGTACAGCTTCCATCATACACTGCTAGTTAAAGCCAATGAAATAACTTCAGGCACTGCATACAGACTACTGATAAAACATTTACAGTCGACAATCAAAGACACAGGGAATTGTATAAGATCATCCCCAGGCACCATCAGCATGCAGAGAATTATCAGAAGCTTCTTAAAGTGGAGGTTAACACTTTGCCCTGATTCATTCTTCTCCCTTTAAGAGAAACTTTGACTATCACTGCCAAAAAATGTATAAATTCTACGATTTAGCAGTAATCATATTTCACGTGACAATATTTCACACGCTTCATCCACATGTGATGAAGTTCTTTGGTGTGTATTGTAAGGTCTGTGTGTGTGCGGCCTGTCATATTAGGTGAGCCGTTATAATGCTCTGAATAATCACAGTTGATAATTAGCGTATAGGTTTCTGTTTTGGCCTCCTCTACTTTGTTGCATCCATAGTTAAATTTACAAATATTTTCTAAGACTACAGATGTTTGCTAGAGTTTTCTCAAATCTCAATTGATTCCTTGCACTGTTCTTCGTGTACTTTCTCTCTGTTGCTAAACTCTGGAAACTAATATATTCATTCATTTGATCCATGCAATGCTGTATCACAAAATTTGACGATGCCAAGAAAAGTAGGGTTTGTTTACAAAAGGTTACAAATAGTTCCCCAGAAAATGTGTTATCTGAATTGTTTTGCTATAGTTTATCTGTTTCCTTATAAGTGCTGGT
>JAIPMN010002557.1:16516-37535 GCA_020650975.1 Apostichopus californicus
TGATATCGCTAGTAATTTCAAAAGAAAAAATGCTAAGATGCAACTTACAAGGCCTGGGAAGTGCCATTTCCAGCGATCTGGGAGGCATTTTCAGCCAAAATTTTCTTGTTCGCTTCGCGCCAACCCATGGTGGCGCTACGCTTACATAGTTTGCAATGCCGCATCTACTCTGATAGTTTGCCTACATTTTTCACCCCCTCCATTTGCAAATTCCTCACTACACGCCTGTCCCTGTATATATTAATACATATGCACATACCATTTATGTAATAAGGTTGCATGCTAGTAAAACAGCTAAGCTTTGCATTTCTTGCGTTCAGTTCAGTTTAATCACATTGCCAGATCAATAGTAAACTGATACGCCAGTAGCAGCAGTATTCTGAAATTCTGAGCTTGCTCAAAATAAAATTCTTACCTTCTTTGTACTGGATTTCTTTATGACCTCTTGACCTTTGGATGGTTCTGGGGTCCTTGGACTCTTTGGCGTACTTTTCACAGGACTTGCGGAACGCTTGGGAATAGAACTAGGTTTGACTGTTGGACTGGAAGGCTTAGGAGGAGGGACTTCCTTCTTCTCTTCCTTGTCCTTCTCTTCTTTAACTTCTGCTTCTACTTCAACTGCCGGTTCAACTGGCTGCTCTACCTGGACAGATTCTTTAACCTCTACTTCTTCTTCTTCTTCTTCTTCTTCTTCTTCTTCTTCTTCTTCTTCTTTCGACTCTGAAATCTGATTGGATTCTGAAATATCTTGTGATCCCGGGAGATCCTCCTCTCGGCTTTCGACGGGTTCGCTCAAAGAGGATGTTTCTACCGGGTCAGGTCCTTTGCTCTCGTCGACTTCAGGGGCAACGGGTGTAGACATTGGAGCGACGTGCTCTTCGAACGAAATCTCTACCGATTCAGAAACTGAATCATCACCGCCAGTCTGACGTGGTTCTTCAACACCGAGCGAAAGAGAACTGGAAGTATCGGAAATTGGCGTCGGTTTGGAGCCACCACCACCACCGCCAAAATCAAAAATGTCAAAAATTTCATTAACTTTCCTTTCGATTAGAGATGGATCTTCTGTGCTATCGCTCCTGCCAAGGGAAGGACCATCGGTTGTGAGAGGAGGAGCACCTGTATTCTCCGATAAGCTGTTTGAATCTCCTGACGTACTCTCTGGTAAACCTGTTAATAAAATAACGTCAGTCGGTGATGGATTATTGTTGCTTTCAGATGATGACTATAATGAATGCTTCAGTGCTTTTGCACTTTTAAACGCTGGATGTGTATATATTACTGCAAACTAATCAACAAGAATATTGGGCAGACACTGGTCTGGTGGTCTCTCCCTTAAGTTCAAAATGTCAAACAACTACCACACAGGAATCTAAAAAATGAATTGAGTTTCTCTACAATCTAGTTGTGATAGGTGTAAACATGCCAATAAAATTTTAAGTATAGTCACAGTCAAATCCTTTATCTCATTCATTCAAACTAGAATTTGTGGTTACGATAAATCTCAACTAACCTGTCCATGAGGATTGCTTTGTTAGTGACATGCACATAATCATACAAACTTTAGATAAGATATACAGAAGATTCATTTACAAAGAACTTGAGTTGTGCATGTTCTGAGTGAAAGCAATTTTAACAAGGAATGCAAAACAGCTATTCCAAAAACTAGAAAATTAAACATAACAGTACAGTTTATGTAATTCAAAATTTGATAGAACTTTAAATATACACTACTTGAAAAATATATTTTGACATATTTCACATCATTGCTACAAGTTTTGAATGGATAACAACATGAGTCAGGTGGAAACACCAACATAAATTTCTTTGAATTCATGTCAGGAAAGATGTATCTTTTCTTAACTTGAAAAGCAAAAAAATCCTTAACTACAAGTTTCATATACCGTTCTTACTTATGTACCCACCACAACATTCTGTACCAGCAATATTATAATGGCATGAAGTTATTGCAGCAGAGATGTTTCAATTCTAGCCCAAAGAATTGGGAGAATTTAGGCTAAAATAACAACCTTGGGGTTTCAAACAGGTAAATTAACAATTAAGCATGGCTTTATAACATAATGTAACATGAAATGTTACCTGAAATGTCAGAATTAGAGAGTAAGTATTATTCCTTGTTGTCATGAAAATTTACACTGACAGCTTACCAAAACAAACAAGTCCATTTGCACCACTGTATGTGAGCCTGCGAATTCCAACAGTTAATGACATGATAACCTTGCTATTTTAATGTGACAATAAGATAGGGTGTACCATAACCCATCAACTTGAGAACATCCGCTCCAATACAGAATACACATATGGAAATGTTTACCTCTAAATCGCGTATAGCAGGATTTTTCCCGGAATCGGTCTGTAAATTGGCGCGGTTGAGGTAACATAAACAAACAAGTTTTTATTGCAACTGATGTAATAAAGATGTTAGACAATTCCATTAAAATACAAGGAAGAATTTATGGTAGCTTTAATTCAAAAGTTTTGTTCTCAAATATTAACTGTCTTGCCAAATTTGTCCTAAAGATTCACATACTGGAGCACAATTTTGAGGTTTCAAAGAAAAATTCACTCTGGCAAATGCCAAGTGATATGCTTCACGTGTACAAATCACCGGCTTGCAAGTTTAAGTTCCCTGGACAAAAGTGGTGTGACCCTTCACTAACTTGTAAGTATTCACTCACTTGCCTTATCTTAAAGCATCCATTCAAGTGTTTGCATATATATACCACTTCCAAATATTAGATACTGTCATATTAAGTATTAGTATTTGTTCATGACAATGATATGTTCTCTTATCTAGAGATGAAGTTGGGAAATTATAGTGGCAGAGTGGATCAACAGATAACAGATCGAGCCACAAAGCCTCTACTGTGTGCAATTGTCAAAACAGCATTGCTTCATATCTAAAACCAAAGATAAATGTGTTACTTGCATAGCATTTATATTGCAAAAGGAGCGATATAAAGTAACACAACATTCCAGTTAACCGTTGGTTAGTGATAATCCCTACAGACCCTCTCAATGTAGAAATGCATAGCCCACATTCCGTGATGTTGACAGTGATGAAATCTGGTTTAAGAGATGATAAACAATCTTTTCAAATTTGCCATTCCCAGGATTCTAACTGTATCCGATCTCCTGATAGATATCTTCCGTAAACCTTGCCCTGCGACTGTATTCGCTGCCTAGTTTCATTTTTAACGCCTGCCCCGACATCTGACATTTTTGTCATCCAAAATGCTGGTCTAATTCTAGAAGACAGTTAGGTCAACGGCAGAAGTCAGGTATTAGTAGAACGGCCATTCAAATAATTAGACAAGGTATTGAAGCAGAGAGGAGCAGAATCTCCCTCTGATCTTAGTGCAAACTTTAACAAAATATTAAAGGAACATACATCTGCTTAAACCTGATTCCTGCTTATAAAAGGATGATATTTATCTCAATATTTTTTACCATTAAGTTTAATTTTTCAAATATTTCTACAAGCTAATATTTCAGACTAAGGATACTGTGAAAGATTCTGGTTCATTACTGTATAGGCAAATGCAACAGTAAATATGCTGAAAAATCCAAAATGATTGATGAATGATTTTTTTCCCTTCTTTTCTACCGTTTCCGTGGTTCATTATTTTTCTCATACCAATTACACAATTCATTAGGATTGAGGGAAGAGATTACTTGTGATTCAAGTTCAACTGTCACGTCTTTAAAAATATAATAAATTATGACTTTCAATGTAAAAGTTTGAAAGTTTACAAAGAGCAAATATGGTTTTAATAAAAAATGGATTAAACTGATAACTAGCCAGACCATGTGTACTAAACTGGATTTACCTTCTCTCTTGTACTCCAAGATTAGATTGACCAGAAGCGCAGTAAACTAATTGCTGTGAAAATGTTTGTGTGCCAAACACAGGATGTAATCAACAAAACTTCAATATTGGTTTGGACGTTTTTTTTTAAGTATGACAATACGTACCCGTCTCTTGTACATTCACACTTCAATCCATCTATCTAGCATACAACAATATGAAACATCATTGCACTCCACCCCCCCCTGCCACCCCCACCCCCCCCCCCTTGCCACCCCACCCCCCCCCCCCCCCCTAGATGCTGACTCCTTCAGGTTGTGCAGCCATCTTCTCTCAGACAAAGCTAAACTGATTTGTTCAAAGTTTATGCTATGACACTTTAAAGCAATAAAAAAACAATTTTCTACCCAGTCTTTGCCCAGCAGGAGACATTTGCAAATCCAGTGTAATCCTGTTGCAGCTATTGGTTAAACGACTTGCCCAAGACATGATTTAAAGAAACATTTCAAGTCTGATGTCAGTCTTTGCCCAGCAGGAGACATTTGCAAATCCAGTGTAATCCTGTTGCAGCTATTGGTTAAACGACTTGCCCAAGACATGATTTAAAGAAACATTTCAAGTCTGATGTGATAGTTTTCTAAAGCTCTTTTCTTCATGAAATGGATTGATTTGTGGCAGATAATGTGACAACTTCATAGTACATGTACAACAAATATAACTCCATGTCGCTGTGTGAAAACATACAATTTAACATCTTCTTTGCACCTTACACTAAAATTCTAAAGATGTAACATTACTGGCAAATGCAGTATAAAACTGCATAACATGTATGTATGTTTTTTAGATCCTCCTGCAAGCAGGAACTCGCGAAGAAGCCATCATTGGCTTATCAAAGCCGCAAGCTGACCGAAGTCAGTCTCTTAGATTCATATTTAGCGTCCATGATTATGAATTGTCAATTGTCAACAACTCTGTAACTGGAGGATATACATTAATCTTGGAGTGACTCGAACTCTGGACCTTATGATTGAAAGGCACCCGCGTTAACCACTGAGCTAACACTCCTTTGACATACATTTCTATTGTTGGTATGCAGGTTAACTCAGGGCTAGCATTTAAATTAAATCCCCACCTAAAGGCAGTGGATCTTGCAGTCTTGAATTAGTGGTTACCAAAGAACTGGTGGATATTAACCACTGCTTGATGGAGTAGTACCGGATGACATACAGTGTAGAACCTTCCTAGACATGATTTATATTCTGAAATTGTTGCCTGATCTAAACTTATTTCCACCTGCAGTGCTTTCTGTCTAATTGCAATATTGGAGCAAGAAAAACATCAGATTACAAAACTTCAGCAACAACAATAACCAGAAAGCAGGTTGGTTTAGTGATTCCTTGCTACATTCGGCACAAGAACATTAAACTGAAATAAGATTTTCAAGCATTGGTCATTACTGCCTTCAGGTGATCAGTAAGTTTCTTGCACAAATGTAGACTTGTCTCTCAACTTATCTATCAATAACAAAGTTCATCCAAGCTGGCAGTTATCATGTTTACATAGTTTTCAGATTTGTTACTTCTGTTGACCTCAAATGACCTTTGACCTCCACAAATTTGCACAGGATGCTTGCATGCACCAAATGGAATTACGCAGCAAGTAATGAGTTCAACCAAGATGTTACTTTTTTGTACCTCTTGTATCTAAGGTTTTCCAACTTTGCTCTATGTCGACCTCAAATGACCTTTGAACTCCACCAATTTCAAGAGAGTTCTTAGACTCACCAAAAGGGAAATATGCATCAAGTATAAATTTCATCAAAGATGCACTTTTTGAGTTACCGTGTTTTACAAGCAGGTGTAACATACACACACACTCACACACACCATCATCATCGCACAGTTTCCTGTTGCCTCTGGCAAGGAATCAAAAGTATGAAACAATCAACTAAACAAACAGAGTATGATGTTCTTCATATTATCTGTATCTGATTAAGTTCTAAAACAACTATTAATTTTGGGAAACGCCATCTCGTGTTAGTCCCTAAAATGCCTAATGGAAGGTTAGCGTGATTGAGATAAGAAGAAGAAGAATAATGTTGCATCATAATCCATAAAGCCAATATGTGTACAGCGTTGATGGCGTATTTAAGACAAATTACTACATCCATTAGTACTCTTATTACACTAAACAACACAGCAAACGTGAGAGAGGTTGCCAGAGTTTATGGTTCAAATGATAATTAGCCATTCAGTCCAAAAATTGCAAATCTTTTCATCTTTTCTTTGACTAATAATACAGTATTCATGAACAACGAAAAACTGACTGAAAAATGTTATCGGCGATGGAAAAAAATGAAGAAACGCTTTACTATAGAGCTGGGTTTTGAATCCCATTCGAGCGAAAAATTTATTTGCCCTTTTCAAGTAAGCACGATACAGGATTAGAGCATGAGAAGGGTCACAGATTAGGTTGTAGCATCACCTGTAAATATGGACGGGATGCAGTCGGAAAGTCACGACACTAGCCTAGCAAATCTCTGGATGATGTCTTGTTTATCTGTTAGTTACTTGCAATTTTTCTGGAACATCTACTATCTTTCAAATATAGTAAACAGTTTTTATGACTGGGCTACACCCAGCCATGTAGACGTCTGTCAACATGTGATAGTTCTGTCAGGGAAATGTCCAGCTGTATGTTAAAAGTCAGCACTGTAGCTTTAAGCTTTCTCACTTACCCAAGAGAGGTGCTTTTACTAGCTGTCATCAAATCAAATGTTATAATAAAAAAAATAACTATTCTACATACAGTAATTAATTTACCGTCGGCATTTTCTCTGATCCTCATTAAGCTTAGGCAAGATCACCTTACATTTTTTTTTTTTGAAGATACGCACAGTCAAGCATTAATTAGTCAACTGAAGTGTGTCATCCTAACCTTTATACTTATAGTCCTTTTGCTGAGCAAGATTTTGAAATTTTCTTTTCTTTACAGCTGTTATAAAGGTTATTGAAATTTCCATTCTGTGGTTATAAACAGTAAGCGTTACATAGATCTGCAACCTGATACAAAGCTCAGTCTACAATATATCAGTTGTCTGTTCAAACAAGAGTTGTTTATTCGAGGAGTGTTCAAGTAGTTATTCGAGGAGTGTTAGCACAGTGGTTAACGCCAGTGCCTTTCAATCATAAGTTCCCGGTTCTAGTCACTACAAGATTAATGTATGTCGTCCAGTTACAGAGTTGTTGACAATTGACAATTCATAATCATGGACGTTAAATATGAATGTAAGAGACTGACTTCGGTCAGCTTGCGGCTTTGATAAGCCAATGCAGCTTCTTCGCGAGTTCCTGCTTGCAGGAGGATCTAACATACATACATATTCCAAATGGCAATTGCCAATAATACCCTCCATATACATCATTACACTGTAAACACCACTATAGCCCACCTCTCGTGGCACATAAAATTATTGCATATAATCAAACACTTGCCAGCGTCCTGGATATTTACAAGTTATAAAGGTCACATATATCATCATGAAAGAGATCTGCAACTTAACAATTATGTAAATATTAGCATTTCTGTTTTTGTCATGATATGTAGCATCACAATGCTGATAATAGATTTGACCAATAATACAAGTACATATAGCTACTGTACTGTATAAAGTTGTATGTGAAGGATGTGTAACACTGCAACCACTTGCTATATATGCATACATGTTCATACACTCGCATGGCTTTTTGTCATGGGTCTGTCATTGCTTGATCACATTTAGAGCATGAAAGGCTTGTCTTTATCATTTCACCATATTTACAGGAATGGCTACGGAACAGAACTATAGGCATATTTTCATAATTCTCTCCGTTTCAAAAGCATCTTCATATAAACATTCTCTCTTAATTTAATGAATTGCACTTTACACATACATAACCTTGGAGTGTTAAGGAGTATTAGCTCAGTGGTTAAGCCGGTGCCTTTCAATCATAAGGTCCTAAGTTCGAGTCACTCCAAGATTATTGTATGTCGTCCAGTTACAGAGTTGTTGACAATTCATAATCATGGACGTTAAATATGAATCTAAGAGACTGACTTCGGTCAGCTTGCGGCTTTGATAAGCCAATGGTGGCTTCTTTGCGAGCCCTGCTAGCAGGAGGATCTAAATACATATATAACTAGGTAACAAAACGTAACATCGTTTTAACATTTCACTACCTGTAAAGTAATTCAAGATCTTACAGAAAATATTTTAATTGCCAGGACTGGGAGGGCAGTCATCCTACAGTCACAATATTTGTATAGGGAATTAATTCTAGAAATAAGGTGAACATAGTTTTTTCAGGAATTCCCGGGGGCATGATATTGAAATTTAATGTTGACCCAACCGTATATTGACCTCAAGGCTAGCATCTTTATATATAATGCGTCTTAACATCTTAAGTGATGGGTGGGACTCCAGATCTCATGTTTTGGTGGTGCTATGTTTCAAGAATAATGGTCAAATGACAACATTTCTGAAATAAATTTAAAGAAACTGACCTTTTTTTTTTCAAATTTACATCATTCTGGGTTTGTATTTACAAACTTGGGAATGATCAGTGACAGACTATGAAACCTGCAGACAATTCTGGGGACACTTTTAATACCAGAATGATCCATAAAACCCAGAGAATGTCCCCAGAAATCAGGGAATTACGGTCACTTAATTCTAGATTTTTTTGTCATGCTATATGTCTTAGTAACACATTTATAAAACAATTTTAGCTGAGCTAGATGCAAGGGAAAAATTTACAATTTACATTGAGTAATGTATCTTTTCATGACATTAATAGTTACTCATGATATCAACTCACAATATAATACAGGCTTTGTGCCATTCATCACATCATATATCTTATTAATTAAACCATATGCAACTATAAACGTTAAGCTCTGGCACCTTAATCTCTTCAGAAGGATATCATATCAACATACTAAGAAATTGCCAAAAAAAAAATAGTATCGCTTATTAAGCACTCTTATATATTCGCTGTAGTATTTCACATTTTAAATTGGGGACAATTAATTTACAATTGTTACCATCCTCACATAAACAACAGTATTTGTTTAATGAGAAGAGTTTAGCAGTTTACTGTACTATAGCATCCCTTTGGGGTTTCCAATTATCAAGACACTCTTTATACATCAATGACAAAATTAAGAGTGCTTTTCTTCTGAACTATTTTGTTATTTCTTAGAGGTTAGTTTATATTCTCAATTTCAGCCAACATCATCATCATTATACATGCCCGTAGTCCACTTTAATTAAACACAATTTTGTTCGGCACAAAAACTTGTCCGTTGCATTATTTATGCGTACTTCTCTCCCAGCATCCATTATTGATTCCAACCAGCAGAGAAGTCTTACACAGCGCAGATGTGTGCTTCCTTTATTAAAAGCGCTGCGGTGTACGTATAGTGTCTGGCGTGGCTACGGTAAATGTCTAATGGAACGGAGGATGAGCCAAACGCCTCAAGTTTTTTGTGGAATACATCTTGTTTATTACAGGATGTAAAACAAGGACAGGACATCGGTTCAGACTCTTCATACGTTGCCTGACTTTAAATGTCATATAATTGTCGTAACTCTACATACGCAGAATGGGAGAACGAAAATAAATAAACAAATGTCTATGGTTGGCACGTTGATGTGATCACATCATTGTGATTTAATTTAATTAATAAATTAAAAAAACAGTACAACTATAGCAGTAATATGGAAGATTTAAATAAAATTATTAGTTGTTGGTGTCATGATGAGGCCTTCTTTCAGCAGCTGTAGCTTTGATTCCAAATAGTTCTATTTTCCTTGATTCATGACATATGACATGCAAATAGGAAACAAATATGTCTCCCATAGACCACAAAGATAATGAGATGTGTGAACTCACCTGTCCCCCCTCCACCCCTACCCCCATCCTCCTTCAACATGTACAGACCTCCATCCTCCTCCAATATACAAAGAATAATAAACAACATATTGCTTTATGATTTACAACTCCTCTTGCCCTTCTTCAAAAATGTTGTTTGTTCCCTATAAATTATTACTAAAGTAATTTTTTTTATAGTTGATGCTGATCAATGCTATGTGCTATTATCAACTGTTATAAGTCACAAAACAATTGTTATTTGTTACCTTGACCCCATTAAGTTTCAATTCAAATAAATTAAGTCAAAGTCCAAAATATTGAAAATTTCCCAATTTACCCTTTGTAGTAAAAGTGTCTTTACCAATACCAATCAATGTGATCAAAATATTGAAAACTTAACAGAATTATCAGATTTACAAAGTATTTCCTTTAGTAACAAGATCTGTACATAAGGGATTCATAACTTAAATAAATGAATCTTAGTTTGATTATTAATGTAGCTTAGAGGTAGTCTGTATAGGCCCCAAAGTATTATATCGCGCTGTAATTGCTAGAAGTTTTCAAAACGTACTTTCCTGGAAGGAACACACACTGTGACTGAATGTCCTAGTGAGGACAATTTCCTCTAAGGTTGTAATAAAAACAGGTTAAGAATTTTGAACAAACGTGACCATAATTAAATATCTAGCATATTTGGGGCCAATATAGCATACCTTTATGTTATCAAAACCTCTAACCAAACACAAGATGGTACTATGGTACTAGCAACTATGCCTTAATCTTTGGTTCTTTTGATAAAAATGGTGATTTATATATGGGATTAGTACATCCACAACTTTACCTAAAAAGTTAATTTGAAATGAAAAATAGTCATTTGAATAACTTCTGTTTACCTGAACGTCATTTTCTCTTCTAGTTCTACCATCAGCCACTGTCTGTTCTTCCTTGACAACATAAATGTTCACGATAATTGATGTATTTATCTCCATTTTAGACATATTTAATACCAATGTGACATTAATTCACTGCAGTTTTAAATGGTAATTGCCTATTTGAGTGGAGGCCCAGTGTCGTTAATGCCCTCAAAATGTCCTTGAATGACACTGTGACATACTTTTATGACACCATTAACCTTCAGAAGCTTATAAAGAACCTACAATGTGGTTCTGAAATGTCATTTATACAAACTCTGCGATTCTTGATATTTTCAAAACATAGGTCGGGCAAAATATATTGAAGGTATGACACTAGAAACTTGCGACTTTGAAATAAAAGCTGAAATGCTTTCTGTTTTGCTGGGGGTTTTTGCAGAGAAAGTTTCTAGGGTAAATTATTTCAACATGGTGTGAGAATGAGTTTATAGAACCAGTCTATTCTAGCTATTGTTTGAGTAGCATTCAGTCATTAGGTCTAGTCATTTGATTTAGCTAAATCTGTCAGTTACAATCACAATTTTTCGTCCACATCTTTTCTCTATATAACTGAACATAGGGAAACAGTTTGGGACCATTTGTATTTATCTGTTTATCATACTTGGGGACAAACCGTAGAAAAAGATATTGAGGGCAACTTGTATCTGTTAGTTTTAAGCCTTAAACATCGGTACACAGTCAGCAATAACCAGCCATTGGTTGCTAACATAGTGAAGTCTGTACTAGGTGTTCTCAAATCTTTGTCTGGCTGGTTTATCAGGTGTACTGGATATGAAACCGAGCGAGCCACAGCGGTTGCCAAAAATATAGGACAATTCGAAGTGAAACCTTATATAATGCTTTGACACACTTTGGCCAGTTACTGGATTGGTGTCTATAGGTGTTAATAGTTTATCACAGATGGCTGTAGACCATGGCAGCATGAGAGTGCAGTAGTCGTGTGTAGACATGTAAACTTCTTCAGTGTAACACTGTTGAATGTTCAATCTGCTTCGACCAATTTCATGGGTGTACCTAATGTATGTAAATGACCTTGTGTATACGACCAGCAACACAGTAAGCACTGCCAATCAAGTATAGATCGGTTGTGTACTACAGTGTAAAGTTTGTAAACAGAAAGAGAAAGTGAAAATATGGAAGATGGTAAAACAGCAAACCACTGGCTTAACAAAACACATGTTTTACCTTCTGTTGCCTCTCCCTTCCGACCAACGAGCAAAGTAAGAGAGGAGTGAAGTAAATTTATACGACTGCATGGCTATGACCTTAAATGACATCAACCAAACGAATAGACATTAATACCTAAATTTGAGCTGATCGAGAGATTAATTTCTGGGTTCAAATTTCCATCACAATATAATCCTTACCCTCATTTTAACAGCAAATTAGTTTTAACACATTACTGAAATATTTACACAACTTGCTTGCACAAGTCTAGAACTAACTCTACACCTCTGTGGTGTAGATTTTACACTTGGGAAGTAAGTCTTGGCTGAAACCTAAGACTGCCAAGCAATTTTGTCATGGACACACATGTGTTTTTATTTTAGATTGTCACACATTGATTTGAATTGATAAACAGCATCAATATATCATCTTTATGACTTAAATTGCTCTGAAAATTTCGGGTTCAGTAGGATGAAATGATTAAGTCTTTCAACGACCAGCAAAAGTGAACGAAACACAAAACGTGAATAAGTAAATATATGATGACCAAACTGCAGCAGTGAAGACAGCTAGTGATAATATTTTATAACATAAATAATCTGATCGATTCCAATGATAATTAAAACTTGTATTTCTCTTTGAATTATCAATATTAATAATAATAATCATAATCAACAGTTATCTATACAACGCTAAAATGACCACAAACGTGGGAGTAGCCCGCAAGGGCTTATGAATTACAACTCACATGTCGGGTGGCTTCCAATTCAACATTTTTAACTAAAATTTTTTGGAATCTTTTCAATTTAGAAAATCATTTCAGATGGGAAAACCGTAGATTTCTCTTGGATGAAAAAAACAACCTTACTATGGCCTGGCCGGGTATCGAACGCGGAACCTCCCGATTGTCAAGCGTCAATACTTCAAATGCCACCACCTTTATCCAGCTCTGCTATAATCAAGTCTGAAAATTACAGACCATTTGTGTCTTATAAATCTTTTTTTTACATTTGCATCACTTTTTTTTGGAAGCATTAAAAGCAGTTCGACGCACAATTTGCTTTGTAACATCTCCCAAAATACAAATGTATGACTGCAAAATATTTTGTTTCTTGCAATTGAAATACCACAAAAATTTGCTTAACTCTCAAAATGAATATTTTCATGAACAAGGCCAATAGCTCTAGTTATAAACATACAAAGCACTCCCTAGCTCCCTAGCACTGCTAATTTATTGTTCAATAAGCTAAACTTGTTGTTTTTTTGCAACTAATCCTGCAGGTTACACCCATTTTGGACAGAGAAATTTTAGTATGATTCATTGTGAACAAAAGCTGCTATGAATCCATGCACTTGGAAAGCAATTTTAAGCCCACTTTGCATTCTGCGATGTGGCGCCGAATAAATTATTCCCCGGTAAAGTTTTATTTCATGAAATACTGAAATGCCTAGATTATCTCAAACCTCTACTGGTTTGAGTAATTTACAAATCAACCTTTCAGATATGTTGATTCATACTGCTTCAACATTTCTGTGATACCTACAACTGCTATTAAGCATCACTTACACAGTGACAATCAAGTTGTACAGGAAGCCTACTTGGTGTTTCCTATGTTAATGTTTTATGCGATGGCATGCAGAAATTCATTGCGCTGTTTCAAAATTTAAGTATATATATATCAACATCTCCCAGTTGTCTGAAAAAAATACTCAAGCATTTTCTGTACTCCTCGGTGATCGAGCAATTATCTGCAGAGCAAATCTTGTATGTCATTACAAACAAAATAATCATCACATGAACCGATCTGCATTTAGGGTCTGGCATAAAAAACTGATTTATCTGTGAAGGCATTATCAGTCTAAACTATGATATTTAGAAGTGATTGAGAGCAGGTATGTACAATCTGTTATGGGACTAAGGGGAAGGACAACCAAAACTTCTGTAGGGGGGGGGAGGGGTAGAAATGGGATGAGTTCTATCTGGAGCCTGGGGAGAAGGGAATGTGTAAGCCTCTTCACAAACCTCTTAGAATTAGTTTCTATGTGTCTTTTATGCTAAATAACTCGTACTGTTGTCAAATGCACTAGCTACAGCTATCTAACACTGCATTTGAGTGTAATTTACAACTGCCATTCATATGTTGTCAAAGGGATTATTATTATTATCTTTGGGGGGGGGTGGATAGGGGGCAACCAAATGTCAAATTTGTAGTTCAGGCAAGCTAGACCGGGAAGATTCCTTAAAATCAGCCCAGATAATTCAGCTAGAGGGTAACAATTGAATGAGCTGTGGTTGGAGATTACATAGCAAAGTTTAGCACATGTAAATGACAAATTATAAATGCATGATCAGGAAAATTATGGGTGGAAATGAAATTGGATTTCATAGTAACCAGGTCTTTGAGTCCTTGAAATACAATTTTTCCACATGAACAACAAAATTTTCACGGGACAAAAGCATGAAAAATTCAAATGCTACTTAGTGCTTGAAAATCTTCTACTTATATTGTTCCAGAGCATGCCTGATGACAGGAAGACTGTAACTTAGATGTGCAATACCAAGAAACATCCACACAGATGAAAAAAACTGTCCTGATCACATAGGTGTTTTACTCCAGAATGGACAGATTTGAATGATTTGAGGAATTCGGCAGTCTTTAGGAAGTGGGCAATATTCAGTGGGTCTGTGGGTGGGCGATGCTAAAGTGTTACCCATGTTGGGCAGGTTAGGTAGATGAGAAAAAGAGCATGGCTTAAGCAGAATAAGTAACAACGGAGTTTAAGTACGTCAGGTTTTTCCTTACAAATCTACCATGCTGTAACTACATTGAAAGAGCAAATAATGACTACAAGATTTGAGACCAGTGCCCTATTTTGGTCAACTGGATGACTAAGTATTTTCTTTTCTCTTTCAAAATTTGTTTCTATTTTCAATCAGTTTTCATGTCACGATTTGTATATATTTGTTACTATATACATACGACAGTGAAGTACTCATTAGAAAGAAATTTAATTAAAGCACAAATTTATTAAAATTACGTGATGTTTTTTCATTTTAATCATATAATATATAATTTATCTAGTACATATCGCATTGCAAAAAGCTATGCAAAAAAAGTCCAGAGATGTATAGCAATTTTTTTAATTTATATTTGTACATTTTTTGGCATATTTTTGTTTTTTATGCAAAAAAGTCCAGAGATGTATAGCAATTTTTTTTTGTACATAGGAACCATATATATTTATATGAGACAAAATTCACAGTCTTCCAAAATGCTACACAAAAAAATTGAACAATAAATTATTCCCTGACGTTAATTACATTGACATGGGGCTCATTGGTCACTTTTGTTTACCCCTGTAGAATGATGATAACTCAGGCTGCAGCAACCCAAGCTCCTAACATTAATTCTATCACGTCCTGGACGATGCTAACGAGAACTCATTAGGGAAGCTTTTCACGACTACTGATGCCAACTGAGTCTCAACCATAATTTCCTCTTCCATAGTCATTTAGAGTCAATCAACTTAATTCGAGGATGATTCCCTGTGACATTTGAAGGTCACAGAGAATATGGTGGACATAAAAAACAAATAGAACAAGAGATTCGAAAACATGTGGAATGCATAGCATGAGGAATGCTTGAATACCTGTGGTTGCTTAGTTACGAATGGAAGGGATGCTACTACCTTGTCAACTGGATGTAGGTATCTACAGTGTGAAATTTTGCTGGAGAAATATACAGAAATCCCAACGGTTTCACCCGTTATCTTCGCAAATTGAAGCTTTGGAAGGAAGAGGGGATGGCTCTTGACCCTGGAAAAGGAGGGTTAATGGGGGGGGGAGCTAGGGAGTGGGGGGGATGTAGTAAAATGTTACCTATAGTAGTTAGTAGACTATAAAAGTGCAAATAGAGTCAAGGCAGCTTACAGAGCCTGAGCACAGAATGATGAGTAGTTCAGCGGTAACTCACAAGTGGGTGACATTGAGGGGTGGGGCAGGGGGAGGGGGAGGGAGAGGGGAGGAAATTTGCTACAGTAATAGTGTAGCAAGGTTTTAAAGGTTTAATAGGTAGATGGGTTAACTTGATTTAAATAAACACAGGTAAGAGAAGAGTGCAGTAAATACTGACTACATGGTTTGCTGTTATTTTGTTTTAAACCTATATTGACAGATGCTAACACATTTTCTACTTCACACATTTTCTATGCCATCACAGCTTTATAGAATATTACCGAAAAATGCAAAAATTTTCCACAAGCAGCGATTCAAAGCATGTATGAGTGAAAATCAATGAACTATAATAAACATTATTTTCACCGACACGTGAATTTGAACTGATTTGGCTCTGCAGATATGCCCAGATGCTTTGAGCTCTCCCAATTCCCAAAACTTGTGATGATTAATTCCCCCCCCCCCCCACATGATTTGTATGTCACTTAAAATTTCAGCACTTTCCTGCTCCAAACTATCCCAGCAAATCTAAATAGGAACATGAGCAGCTACCAGATATGTTTTTATGTAACCTCATTAAGGTATAGGCTGGGTTACCGAACATAAAGCTATAGGTACAAACAATGTCTCGAAAATCATCCAAACCATGAAAGGAGGCTCATCAGGCGGTTGAGAAATAGTGCTCGATAGAAATAAAAACTATTAGCCAGACTTGAACTCTCCCCGGTTACCAGGGATAGGCCCGAAAGAAAAAGTTCAGATCTTCTGAAAATGCTTCACAAAATTCAAAACCATAAATCATGCCATACAATTAGTGTAACTAATAACACTTACCTGTAAGCATTGTTGTACTCTTGTATTAAAAAGTACAAATCCATATTATAAAATATTTATACTAATCAATATTTATACTAATCAATATATAAACTAATCAATATATAAACTAATCAATGGACACAAAAAGGTGAAAGAAAGAAAGAATGAAAATTACCATATAAATTCCAAACACAACAAAACAATTTCCCATATTTTGCATGCTTTATTTCCATCTACTATTGATTGCAAAATAAATCCATTGAGCATATATATCGAAACATGAAATACTAATTGTGTTTATTTGTTGGACAGGAGACGGACAGAGGATGAATTGCTTATGTCACTTACAAATCTGTGGTAAGAGCAAGGCTTTATAGGTTTTATCATAAAATTAAGACAAAGGTAAAGAGAAAAGCACTTTCAACTACCCTTCCTCCTGGGGTAGCTGTTCTGAAATTTGTTGCCATTGGAGCGAGGGGGGGGGGGGTGTTGCTTTGTATTTGGGTGGATTGTTTAGGTATCTTTTTCCCCCTTCTAATTACTTGTTTGAATTTCTTTCATGTGGCATAAATTGTATGTTATCTGAAAGACCTTACATTACGTCGAATAGTCAATGTACAGCTAATGTATGTCACATAAAATTTCTTTACAAATCACTTTTTTGTTTCTTAATAATGTCTTCTGTCGTTGTGTCTAGGATGGCCAACCAATTAAACAGTTTTCATTTGTTTAGCTTCTTTGCATAGATAATGTTTTGTTTGGATGATCATACCTACCGTATATAATGTCAGTTCTTTAAATTTACATATTACTTGTTTCTCTCCAGTCAATCATATCCCTGCCGTCTCAGTTTATCTCAGCATATTGCTACATCTTTGGAGACACTTCTAGCCAATTATTTCTCTCCTAATTACAATAATATGCAATATCCATATATATCTAACGCTCACGCTTCATTACTTTTTTCTTCCATTTGATCTCCATCTTCTACTTGTTGGTATGTTTTATTCTCGTTACGTGTTATTTTATCTTGTACAGCGCCTTGAGTGTGTTTTTCCATTTTAAGGCGCTTTTATTTATCTAATTTACTATCATTATCATTTTCAATCAAGACAAGCAACAGAGTAACACACCAAAATAAATACCACCTTTTAATCAGCTTTAAGCAAGCTACCTAAACATCTTAAAACATTTTACTAAAAAAGTACTTCTTGCACTCTTCTTGCAGTATAAAGAAATATTGTATCCTTCAGATCAAGCCCACAGGCCCCCCTCCCCCCCCCCCACAAACAAACAAAGAAAAGGCGGTAAATTCATAGTGTGATGAACGGTAACAAAACAATTAAGTAAATTTCAACAACTATTTGCATAGAGATTAATGCTATTATTTCATAGCGATAATCTTTAGGTATAGCTATCAGATATCTTCTACAAACAAAAGGGATATCACGCTGTAATAATTACACTGTGATAATAATTAAGAGCACAGCTGTCGCTATCGTTAGCTGCAGCTCCCCCTGTAAACATGTAAGATTCAGAAGAGATAAAATCATCGTCTTAACTGGAAGTTAATTGTATCTTCCCGCAGCCGACATTATTAGCTACTTTCTAAAAATGCAAGTGCTCCAGAGAAATCAACTAGCTATCATCGAGTTCCCACTGGCATTTCCTGAATTACGGTTCACACATCAGTTGTAACAGGCTTCAATAGGAGCAGCCCAATAATATTTATTGATTACAGTAAGCAAGCAATAATACAGGGCTTATAATAATAATCATAACAATAATAATCAGCAGTTATTTTTTACGAGCTTAAAGCGACCACAAACGCGGGGAGAACCCCGCAAGGGCTTATATGGATCACAACTTACACGTCGTGTGGCTTCCAATTCAACATTTTAACTCAAATTTGGAATCTTTTCAATTTAGAAAGTCATTTCAGATGGGAAAACTATAGATTGCTCTTGGATGAAAAACTTACTATGACCCATTGCTATTGGCGATTCAGTTGATGCAAAGAGGTGCTTTAAGCTCCCGCTATCAATCTTCAAATTATGTCGGAAATAAAAACAAATGAAAAAGTTGACCTTTTGTTTTTTAAAATACTAAAATTAGTCTGCAATTATTAATCGGATGTAAGGTCTCACCATTTTCCACCAAATCGTCTTCGCTGTCACCGTTTCTCAGCATTTTCCTGGAAGCGGTTTCTCTTGACTCTGCCTGGTTTTGATTAACGTCAGCAGTGACGTTGACTCCCAAAGTGAGGTCTCCTCGTTCTGGATCCTCCATCGTAATTTATCTGATGAGATCTTCCGCAGTCCTCTCAACAACCAAATTTGTCCGGCTTGTGTCGAACCTGAAGAGCGAAGGGAAAAAACCCAATATTACATAGAGAGAGAATCGTCATCCGAGTTTAATGTCAGTGATTCTTGTCCCTGCTGCTGGCAATGGTTCTGCCCAGCAAAAGTTACACGACGACGATGTAGATACACTTGGGTAAAAGAAAACAATTGCGATGTCTCTCCATTGATAGTAATACACTAAAGTAAAAAAATCTATTAATAGTCTCGTGCGTCAAATCATGCGAAAGTTGATGCTGAAAGAACTGGAGAAAGTAGTTCTTTTCATAACAAACAGCAGCCCTGATGAACCAAACCTAGCTTAATTTCCATTAAATAGACAATGTCAGTTAGAATTTTTATTTATATTCACTAGAGAGGTTAATGACCAGTTAAAACAAAAAAAACACCTTCTGGGTGAATGAAGAAAATACTAGATTGGATTTGTTGGAGATATTTTACCCGAATATGGCGGGGAAATAGGTCTTGTAGCATCCATTAATACACAAAAACAGCTTACTTAAAGGTTCTGACTGCCAGAGAAGGAAATATGCTCAAATTGAGAGGAATCATTCATAATACGAGATAAATACATTTAAGGAACTTGTACAAACAAGTGCATGCTTTCAACTTCAGATAACAGGGAAGCATCAACTTTTGAGCAGATTGGGGTTCTCTCCCCCCTCTCTATCCCTCTTTGTACCATTCCCAACCCCCCCCCCTTCCTCCTCAACTCTTTCCTGGGCTCTCCCTCCTAATGGACCAACATTCTGTCCTCTCATATTCCCCTGCATGCACCTTATCCTGCCTAACATGTTGATAAATTCCCTTTCAACCATTAGATTCATTAAAACAAGATAAATGAATTAGCTAGCAATATGGTGGTGATTTAATGTGATTTTCCTAGTTTTAAAGTGTTATATTTTAACACCATTGGCCATCAACATCTGTATTTTATACTAAACATAAGGGGGTTGGCACAAAATTAATCTTGCATTGCCACTGTGAGGTTTGTACCGAATCCGCAGGTCACAACACTTAATTACTCCCATGAATTGGGAACATTACATTAACAGTGAAATAAAGTTCAGAAAGTTCTACTTTCTCACTGTACGTGTCTTTTATTGAAATATCCTATCAGAAGTAGACCTAGGGCTCTATACAATACAAAACCCTCCCCAAAGTATACATATTTTTAATTTCTTTCCTTGCCATAAGGTTTTGCAGATTTTATTAACTAGCTCCACAAAATAGGACTAAAATTGGAAAATCTCATGGGCCACAAAAAATTTGTCTGTGGTGCTCAAGAGGCTCAAAGGTGCCTTTGCGCATATGCTGTACAAATGGAAGGGCAACAACACACCTAATACCTGATAAGTAAAATAATCAACACCACATGACAGGTATTATAAGTAGTACCAGAGATGTACTAAACATCTGTGCGAGATAATAGCTTCATGTTTGTATATACTAGCTGCTACTATAACTGCTCAAAGGATGGTCCTTGCTACATACACCATTATGGCTACATACACCATAACTGCTACAAACACCATAACTGCTACATACACCATTATGGCTACATACACCATAACTGCTACAAACACCATAACTGCTACAAACACGATAACTGCTAATATACCATAACTGCTACAAACACAAATAACTGCTACAAACACCATAACTGCTAATATACCATAACTGCTACAAACACCATGACTGCTACGAACACCATAACTGCTAATACACCATAACTGCTAATATACCATAACTGCTACAAACACCATGACTGCTACAAACACCATAACTGCTAATATACCATAACTGCTAATATACCATAACTGCTACAAACACCATAACTGCTACATACACCATAACTGCTACAAACACCATAACTGCTACAAACACCATAACTGATACATACACCATAACTGATACAAACACCATGACTGCTACAAACACCATAACTGCTAATATACCATAACTGCTACAAACACCATAACTGCTACATACACCATAACTGCTACAAACACCATAACTGCTACAAACACCATAACTGATACATACAC
>JAIPMN010002558.1:0-16617 GCA_020650975.1 Apostichopus californicus
TTTGGGGGGGCCCGGGCCCCCCCCCCCCCCCCGGGCCCCAATGGGCACGACGCCACTGCGTGGGCCACATGCGGCCCGCCAGTTATTTTTGGCGGCCTGTGAGATGTCTCAAGAAAAAAAAAATCATTCTATTTTAAATCATTACAAAAACGAGCTAGCTGCTTAGCCTTATCGGTACTAATGATGCTGTCAGGTAGGCCAATTATCCCCATTAATTATCAACTGTACTGTATTAACATAATGTTTTTGTGAATACAGATTAAGTACACACACCTATTGCTTGAAAGTCCTCGGAATCAAATGTTTGAAATCAACAGCAGGTTAGGTGCGGCCCAGTCAATTTTTCACTCCTTATATCTGGCCCATTCATTCAAAAAGGTTGCCCACCCCTGCCTTAAGGCCTTAATTATGGGGTCCAACCCTCAATTGACCCGATGTTTGCACGACATGTTGGCCTACTTCCATTCATCCTCTTCAACATCTAAGCCACAGAAAACCGATTGATTACATTTTGCGAGGTGGGAAAACACTCGGGCGGATTAATATAGAATCAATATAACCATGTTCTCGGTCTCACCACCATGGAAGTAAGATAGTTACTATGGGATGTACGAGTATGGCAAGCCATGTGAGACAAACACCGTATAATATATCCCGATATTAATTTGAATATACAGGCCTACGCGTATTAATTCGAATTTATTATGTGCGTAATATATCCGCATTTTAATTCGAATAAATATACGTATTTAGTTCGAATACATATGATGATTAATTCGAATGTATACACGTATTAATTCGAATATATGGGGATGGAATTCAATATATGCACGGATTAATTCCAGTGGCGTCGCCAGACATTTCAATCTTAGAGGGGGCGCAGGGGGCACTGCACTTAATTAGAGGGGCATAATGTTTATTTGTGAATGCCGTCCTGGGGGAGGGGTCTAAGGGGATTGAGAATTGTTTGTTTATTAAGGGTCGTTAGATGCAATCTGATGCTATATTTTGTAACTTTATGTTCAAGAATTTTCGGGCTTAGTCTGCCCGAGGGGCTGATGATTTTTTTTTAATTAAAGCTTTTTTTTTACACTACAAATCGCATCTGGGGGCACGATTATTTTGGGAAGGCACGTGCACAAGATCTTAGCCAAAAGGCTGAGAAGTGATCGTTTACATACTAAACTAATATATTTGTTCAGTGTGGCTATTGGAATTGCCGAAGTTACCTCAAAGAGTATCACTTGCGCGTACTGTTCGAGTGTTGAAGTAGGAATTTTCATTGTGTGGTAGTCTGTTATCTATATAAGTTGTCTTTAAAATGCTATGCTAATGAGTTCCTTTGTAATTCAACAGTCTATCAGGGTGAATAATTTCTATTTGAAAATGACGAATTGAAAAGTCAAAATAAAATAAAACTGTTAGCAAACTGCTTATCCACTAGAGAGCCTGTGTAAGAGAATGTGTTAAAGTAAGTTGGCCTGACGTTTCGATCCTAGCAGGATCTTCTTCAAAGGCTAAATGACAAGTAACAGTGACAGAAGGGACAAAAACACGCACAAAAAGTCAATGGAATCGGCAACAGATTTGTATATACAATTCTCCACATTCCGACGACGTCTTAGCGTACCGTACCTGCGTGCCTACTATCTTCACGTGACGAAGTAGTTTTGTAAATGCCTGCTAATTTAGGGTGTCCCGAAGAGCCACTTCACAAGGAAGAGTAGATCAGTCAAGTCGTTTTGTTTTGTTTTCGTGTCCAGGTCTATAATGGATGACTTTTCTTTGAAAGCATCACTGCGTGGACATGAACACGTGGTGGACGCGTCACCACAAAATGCCATGTTTGATAGTAACTGCCATGTTTTCAGCTCGAACGCTCCTTTACAAGACGACTGGGAGCATCTGATAATGATGCATGTGTTGTCTGATTTTTTTCTTCTGTGGATGATAAAAACGTACAACCAATTGTAGATACTTCGAAACTAAGGCACAGAGAAACCGAACCCTGTATTTTGTACCGGTAAGTTCTTAACATGTTATTGTCTATTTCTGCTCTATAGTCCAGTGCTATCCAAATTTGTAACTACATGCTGACTTGTTTAAAGAATGTCTAAGAAAAGTCACCCAAGACAGAGACTGGCCACAAAAAAAAACCAATGAAAATTCAACGGGGAAAACATAAGGATTTTATGGCCTAAAATGACATGTCAACAGTACTGTTCTTTTGTTAACATGAAGTTAAACGACCACGTTTTGGTCACTATTTATCATGATTTTATAAAAACAAAAGGATTTGTATTAACATTAAGGCTAACACTGAGGAGCATACGGCACGTCATCATCAATGCATCTCAGGGATTTAACATAAAGGTGCATATCTTTAAACAGGAATAGCTGGGAGATGCATTTCTCGCACTGACTTTTCTTTTTTCCTGCTCTATAACATGGCAAGACTGAAATATTGTCTAAGTTCGTACTTAACTCTTGAAGTTAGTATGGGAACGGAGGGGTGGGGCGACTTCGGTATATACTATCTCGGAATGATTTTATGAAAAAGTGTCACCTTAGACTAAAGAAGCTAAGCTGGAGACTTTCCTTCCCCATTCACAGTGTATGCATTATCTACAACCACAATTTTAGTTCACTCCTTGTCCCACCCCAATCACTTACGCCTGCATACTCCGAAGAGATAAGATCGCCGTTTATTTGCCGATACCACAGTCGTCGTATATTTACGACCTTCTCGGCCTTTTGGCTAAGATCATGTGTAGTATCTGTTCCCTTTCGAGGGGAATGGTGATGCACATTCGACGATGATCACACAGTCACAGTCCCGATGTGGCTGAGAGCGGATCAGTCGTTTGGTAGTTTGGTTTTCGTGCCCAGGTTCTTTCCTGGGTGACTTTTTCTTAAAAAGTATTTACGACTCTGGCTGTTAGTATTACATGATTCCATTGCACAGTAGTAGTTGTGTTCTACCTCGCGGTTGCTATGGTAGCAAGATGTACCTTGCGAGGGCCAGTTACGCGATTCCTTAGCGCTTGCAAGTGTAAACTTGCGCGCTTCTGTACTGGTTGCAACATGTATACGGTTTATGCACGCAACGTACATAAAGTTTAAAGTGCAACTTCGAGAGGAATAATGCTCTGCATCACATAGCCTTATGATGACATATACTTTTACAATAACGTATTTCCAGCCCTAGCCTTTGTTGGTCCTGAAAGGAACCCTTTTATTACTTAGACTGTGCACGGTAAGACTATTTTATATAAGAATAAGATAGACATTGTTTTTAGAATTCAGCATGCCACACTATTCTTTTCTAAGGCTTACAAAGTTAGGTCTAGCCTAACGTCAGACCAAGTTAGTCGAGATCTAGACTATAGTCAGGTAACGTTAGCAAGCACTGTTTTAATTGTAGTTAGCTCTAGGCATATGCCCTCCAAAGATTCCTTAATTTCCAGTGGCACTGTAGGCCTACTAACCCAGGCATATATAAATGGGCCTAGGATAACCTACTTGATGAACAAGGTAGCCAAAGTTCAGCGTACAGTGGCCTTCTTAGTCTAGCCTATCTCTAAAGCTTTCAAGACAAATGATAACTAAGCCTAGGCATAGGATAAGCTGCAGTAAGTGAGAGTAAGCTGGGCCAAACATTAGGGGCCTATAGCCTACCTAGACATAGCCTGCATTTATACAGGCAGTGGTATACGGTTAAGGGGGTAGGAAGGCATAAGGCTGTCCTTGGTAGGGATTGTAATCGAGCTTGGCCATTGGCTAGATACAAAATGCCCTCCTCCATCAACATGTTCATATAATCATGATACCAAAGCAAAGTTTACTTCCTGATGTTTCTATAGGCCTAGGCTAGAATCCATGACTTTGTTTTATACCTGTTCAACATTTAATTGATGTAGGCCTAGGCTAGACCAAGTATTGTATTGAAAAAGTCAAGTCATACTCATAGAAGTCAAGCTCTGTGTTTGAAAAGTAAGTAGCCCAACTTAGCATCTGTGCTATACATATGTAGCGGCACTGATAGACGTTGTAGCTGCTGTGATTAATAATTTTAATCTATGAAGCCTTTGTGAAAACTGCTAAAATTGCTACAAGGAAACAATAATTGTGATAAGGGCCACTTTCATGATTCAATCTTTTACCAGAATTATACAGTAAACTCACATCTGCAAAGTTAGAGAAAATTATCCTTGGTTTGATCAATTTGACAATAATTCTTTCTGTTTCTGGCAAAACCTGATCAAACCATCACTGAAATCATGAAGTTGAGAATGAAGTGCAACATCACAGAGGTCACCATTAATGCTGTCCTTTAAAAGAACTTAAATGCTCTTAGAATTGTAAAGTTACCATATATAATCCTACCAAGCATTAAACATTGAGAATGTTTTAATGCACCGACCATTGGACAGAATACTTAAATTACATACCCTCTCTCTTTCACCTTCATTAACAGAGTCGAGTCTAGGCTGCCTCAAAATGGCTGATCAGTTAGAAAGAAGTGTCTCTGGTAGTAATAATGAAGAGACAACTGCTAGCAGAGAAGAGGTAATTGGTGATTCTGATTTAACAACAATGTCTCCAGCAGGCTTGAACCCTAAAAATCAAAACAATTCAGCAGATGAAAAAGTTTCCCAAGATTTGAAGTCTGTGGACACGGAACATAAAGATGATGGACTCGAGGAAGATTTTGCTTCAAAAATTGTGTCGAATGTTTTAGAGAAAGTCATAAAGCAGCTAACCATTGATCACAGTCAGGGGGACTCTGTGCACCAGGATGTAGGATCGTTGAACGTCGGCATTGAACGTCGTGATCTGAACCAGGGTACTGGCGACCACAATCAGACAATCACACACAATGCTGGCAGTTTAGAACCAATAGTTGTCCCCACTGAAAAGAACTATGCAATGAATGATTATCCAAAGAGAGAAATGCAATGTGAAGAGCACAATGGACGGACTATGCTAGAAGATCACGACCAGATGACAGGAACTCAAAAAGTTATTCCTGCGGAATTCGAACATCAGAATCGGGACACCCATGAGTCAGTTTATATACCATCAGAGGATGGTCAAAAGATGGTATTCATGGGTGATGAAATGTCTAGCTCACAAAGATACGTACAAGACCCAGGTGAAGGAGGCTACCCACAGTATAGGCTTCATGATGAAAGCGTATCCCAGATGGATAAGACCTCCATTCTCTCATCTGGAGTCCTTGAGATAAAAATTCCTTCAACAATGGACAATTCCTTCTGTGCTGATCATTATCCTGATGGTGAGTAGTCCAGATTTTTTTGTTCCTTACATTTCACCAAAAATATAAGATTTATTATATTGTTTCCTCTTTTTTCGGTGATTTTTTCATGTGCACAGTATGATGATGCACATAAAAAAACTATTACTACCCATGATGCAATTATTAATTTATTGCTGACGTAGATTCTAGCCACTTTACAAGGATACAATCATTTCTGAAGGTCTTAGTTGAAACTGAAAGTGAGCTTTTGTATCTCAGAAGACTTACCTAGAAAACAATGGCCACCCAATTAATTCATTTGTTTTCAGGTTTTTAATTTTCTAAGTATATTGCAAGTTATTGTAATGATTTTACAAGTGAACATTGAAACTCTTGAAATGATTGTTTTTTTTGTTTTTTACTCTCTCTCTCTCTCTCTCTCAGCAATGCCACAAGGGATCTACATCTCCAACCATCCCATGCACTACCGTAATCTTGAGGTCTCACATTCCTACCCTCCCCCCACTGAAATGTTTTCATCTCATCCGAGTCTCCACCAGCAGACGATTTCACCGAGATCAAGTCCTAGCCAGAGACTGATGCAGTTTCCAAAGTTACGGACATCCGCCACAACATCTGGGAAGAAGTTCCTTTCCTCAGAACAAAGAACCTCTATAAGGTTCCCTCAGAGACTAAGGTTACCTCCATCCATAGCAAGAATGTCCACGGTGATGACGAATACAAGGTACAATGCTTTAACATTAAACAATCAGTGAATAGAGAGTACTATTAAAGGTTTACTGAATATGATATTATTATTCAGATGAGTAGAGGAATCAGGAAGGCAGTAGTACATGGAACATGATACAATTCTTATTTATTTGAATCTAAAGGGGGGAAAAAACTTAAGAAATGCTTATCTATTGCAAAAGCTTGTGTAGGTAAATATATAGAAGTCTTGATCCTGGCAGAGTCTTCTTTAGAGGCAAAGTGAAAATAAGACAGAGTTGAACTGTCTGAAGGGTGCTTCAGTAGGTGAGGTAATTAGCAAAAAAACAAGGGGCCCCCTCCCTCGGCCAGGGCTAAAGCCTCCTCCTAGTTTAAAAATTCTAATGTATCTAGGGAACTTAATTAATTATTCTTGGGAATCTTGGCATAGGTTTTATGAATTAAGTTTGTAAACAAGAGGTCTTGGATTAGGGAATCGAGGAGGAGGGTGTCTTTTAAACATTTTTTGTTTGGAATAATTAGTTGTTCAAAAAGTGGTACTGTGTTTGCTGCTTCTAGGAGCTTTCTTGTAGCAATGTAACTAGGGATGTTAAGGCAGATTCTGATTCTGAAGGTTTTATTATGTATAGTGTTTAATTGAGAAATTTGAGACTTATTAGAACTAAGGAGGCATGTACTGTCATAGGTACAGTAATAATTGCTTTAATTTTTGAGTTATAAATTTGTAATAAAATTTGTGAGGGTAGACAATTTAGATTGCGCTTTTAAGTGAGTTTAAGATCCTCCATGCTTTTCCGGTAGAGACAATAATATGTTTCTTATAATTTAGCTTGTTGTCTAGGGTGATTCCTAGGTAAGCAGCTTCTTTGATTGGGGTGATGCTGGTCGTGGGTTCCACAAGAAGAATGTTGCCGGTTGATTTATCTCCTGGTCTTAAATAGAGTTTTCTGATTGGATTCGCTGTTGGCACTTATGATTTTGAGCCGGTGTCGTTGGTATTTAGGTATGTTTGGCAACTGTTTCCGGGTAACACTTTTGATTGTGTTTCAGTTTAATTTCATTCAATTGTTTTTCAGAGAAAGAACTGAAAAGCAGAGAATGATGAGTACCTACTATGAAGAGAGAAGCCCAAGCAAGTTATTGAGTAAGTTTACACTGTTTTCATGTCATTGCTAATTATTTTTATTGGATGGATGAAGACATTATTTTCGTATTTGTTTCAGGATGTTTCAGGATGACATTTACCGTATACTAAACGTCTGGAATCTCCTTTTAAGGTTAAATGGATTTTAATGGTTGCTCCTCAGTCCAGGTTCAAATGTTATTTTTAATCCAATAATATTTGTATCGTAAACATGTAATTTGAGTCCATAAGTCAGTTTCTACCAAGGATTGTTACTTCTGAGCAGCTGACCAAATGGTCTGTTTGCCTTACTAAGTAGTCCAGTCTCTTTTGATTTATGAGCCTCTGATGTTAAAACTTTCATTGCTTGAAATATGACGATGGTTTATAATCTGAAACTTGGTCGGATAGCAGAAGGTTAAGTGTCTACAAGATATCAAAATGTAACTTTGGTCTTTTCAATCAATTATTAAAACACACTGTTGTAGTTATAGCTCTGTAATGTCTTATACCATGCATTTACATAAATTCACAAAACGAGTTGTAACCTTATTGCCTAATTATAATAAAAAGATGGCTTAAAAGTTGAGGAAATCTGGTAATTTTTCTTTTTCTTGAGGGAACTCAAGTTGTTAATGTTGTTCCCCCAGCCCCCTTCCCCTCTTAGCTGCAACCTGGTTCAATTGAAATATTAAAACTTTTTGTGAGTTGATAACAACTTTTGTATTAATATGAAAAATAAAAATTTGATGTCTTTTCTTTCTTTTCTGTTACAGCTCTTGACAAATGCATCAACAGCAGGCCTCCTATGCCCTTTGACCTGGACACACCTGGACCCTGTCGCTACACCCCAAGCAACCAACCTTTATATGAAAGAAACTCTCCGAGATATACCTTTGGCAACAAATATTATGAAAGGAGTGAGTTATAAGGATTTTTTTTATATGTAATTAATATCTTTGCCCTTTCATTTGAATTGCTACAAGCCACAGTTTATCCATAACTATTTAGTATGCTCTTTTTCATTTGAAAATTTAATTTTCTTAGCAATTTTATCTATTTCTCTTGGAGAGGTACAGCGTATGAAACCAAAACCAAATATGTCTGGTGCTTGTATTTGCCAGACTTGGCGGTTTGCTGTGTAGTTTTATCAACTTTTGCCAATATAATGCAAAATTCAAAATAATCCCACCATTTGTTTTGACTAATGTACTTAGTGTACTAATAACCAGTACCTCTATGTGCGTCATGGGGATAGTAACAGTTACATTTTTTTCTTTCCGAAAAGACTTCTTTATTTATTTTTATATTCTTTCTTTCAGATGGTGGCGGTAGGACTGCTTTTTCAAAAACTTGGTTTAACAGTGAAAATAACTTCACCACTAAAACAAACTTTGAAGACAGGGTGAGTATGATATTCTAAATTCTTAGTGCATTCCAATCCTACAGTTTTCATGTGTCTTGTTTGGTATCATTGTAGTTATGAAAGTGGGCTATAGGCAGTTTATATAGGTTATAGGTGGTTAACATGGTTTATAATTGGTTTATATGGTTTGTAGGTGGCTTACATGGTTTATAATTGGTTTGTATGGTTTATAGGTGGCTAATATGATTTATAAGTGGTTTGTATGGGTTATAGGTGGTTTACATGGTTTATAGATGGCCTACATGGTTTATAAGTGGTTTGTATGGTTTATAGGTGGCTTATATGGTTCATAGGTAGTTTCATATATCTCATGTTATTCATGATTGCTGAGCTCTCCCAATCAAGTCTGGTGTTTACTAACTGGTCAGCTGTCATGTGCCTCATTTTATACATACAGTGAAGTTGACATGTTGCTACAGTAGTTTCCATGGTGTGTGACCTAGTAAGTTATATTTGGTTGGATTATAAGTTATGTTATGGTCAGGTCACTTGTGGATGAAATGTTTTAATGGGGAGAAGTTATTTATGATGAGCTGTATCTAACAGCGACCTGTAATATTAAGATCAAAGGCTCTCTAGAAAGGACTTGTGTATTGTTAAATCAAGTACTAATTTGCATATATTTCATTTTTGACATACTCTCTATTTTATCGTTTTTTTTATTGTTTTCCAGTGGCCCTCACCTGCGAACAATTCCACATCTAAATCACAGCTAGGGCGGAAACTTCCTACCAAGATGACATACCCTTCCTTTACCATCGGGGTTAAATCAAAGTATTCTATCAACAAAAGAGGTGAGTCAGTCAGTCATGAAAGAAGAAACTTTGTCCCTCTGTGGTCTCAAACTTGAGCTAGGCAGTGGCTTCCACTGCCCTAACTGTGGCCTAGTCGTCCAATTTTAAATGTCCGAAAACGTCCAGATCTGTCTGGTTCCGTCTGAGCGTCCTGTTAGAAAAAATCTGTCAAACCCAGTATTCAAAGCCCAAAGAGGTAAAGTTTACTAGCCCAAAACTAACAAAAGAGTGGAGTGTTTATCTAGAGCATTTGCGGTCACACGGCCGCGACTATTCCTCAGCTTGATAACAATAGTCTGTGGGGATTACAAAGTCACTGACAAAACTCTGTGCTATATGCATTTTCCAGACACCTATCCCAACTGCAGGTGCGCGCTGAACTGACTACCCTGGAAATCTAGGTCATGTCCTGGTTTCTGCTCACAAGCCTGACACCTCTTAATCTGCATTCCATTCTGAGCCAGCAAAAGAAACCTAACAACAGGGAGTTGTTACAACCCTGCCAGGAAAACGTGCAACAATATATTAACCTGTTTCGTAAAAGAGGAGGGGTGGCCCAAGCAGTCTCTTATGGGTACCTTGCTTAGCCCGTGTGAGCTCAACCTTTGCAGCAACGAGCTGTCGACTATGTGTGCGAACAGGCTTCTTTATTTCTTTGGTTAATTATGGGGTATAAAACACAAAGAAAAACGAGAGTTAGTAATATGCCAACATTGAAAAGGCGGAGGATAGAACCCCAGCACAGTCAGAAAAACCCTTACAAGAGTAAACACGCTCCGAACATACAACATGCGCTTAATAAATAATGTTTCATGTTCCCAACATTTTAAGCAGAGTTGTATTTCGTGGCAGCTGATGGTCTGGTGCAGTGTTTAGGCTGTGCAGTGTTTAGTGTTCTTTTTTTCAAAGAGTTTCTGATTGCAGTGCAAGTTCAAGTTATGAAGGGGTTTATTTGACTGCATGCCACTAAAAGTGTATAAGACTGCCAGCCATATTTTTTAGGCATGTATGTATATATACATTCCGTAAAGCAGTAATGTGTATATGTTTTTGTTCATCTTATGCATTGAAAAATAAAATAATAATACAAAAATGGGGAAAAAGAAAAGCATGTTTTTAAAGGAGTATCGGTTTGCTCTTTCTGGAGAATTTGGTGGCCCTGACAAGAGCCGTTGTATTGGTGCACCTCCGTCAAAACTCGTTAGCTTTCCCTTTGTTTTCAATTACAGCTGGTATAGCCTTACGAAGATTGGAAATGTACTTTCGGCACTTCTGTGGAGTCACCCGTTCTTTCCAAAATGTACAGATTCCATCCACAAACTCCTCTTTCTTCAAGGGTTTGAATGGGGGGAGGGGCACAATTTCTTCTGATTTTTTCTTAGACTGAGTTAGTAATAAAAGGGTAGTGTCAGCCTGTTTAAAATTGGTCTAAAAATATGCTTTCCTGTTTCTTGAACTGTTTCGAGAAAACGGAGGATACGGACTGTGCAGGGGACGGAGAGTATTTTCAAATTAAGCGAAATGATTTGGAATCATTTAATATCCTGTAGACAAAACCCAATGCGTGCATCCCCATTTAACTGAATACCAGTGAAAATTAGTGTATGAAACGAACCAAATATCAAAATAAATGAAAGACATTTATTTATTTTGAAATATGAAACTCACGTATACTTTGAAAGTTCGTAAATATGAACCACAAGCCCTCCCCCCTCAACCATCCATAATAAACGTTATTTCTTTATTTTCTTAATCACCATTTATCATTATGAAACGTATAAACACTATAACAATATAAAACTCATGTTTACTTTGATAGTTCATGAATATGAAATCAATCTTGTTGTCTAAAACATGAATCAATGACTATAGATCACTGGAAACTAACCCAATTTTAAATGCGAATACTCTCACTCATACATTGAAAGTGTGTTACTATGAAGGGAAGTTCTGTTGTAGTTTAAATTATGAATCAATGCCTATAACACGTAACAATACCCCCCCCCCGCCCGCCTTTCCCCTTACCATCCATAATTAACATATTTACACCTGCTTTGCACGGACGGTGTGCCTTAAATGTCTATTCCTTAAATCGATACCGGCACGCAACCTCTTCCACTCACTCTCTTCTGCCTGTGGAGAAGGAGCAGGGGCATAAGAAAAAATCATCCTCCTTATCTCACACAGCCTGCTAACATCAAGCTGCTGCTTATTTCCCTTACCGGAAGTATTGCCATTAACCTTTCATGTACTGAAAAAATGCGCCATAAGCTTTCGAGCCATTATCGCCCTATCAAGGGTCGCATTCTATCATCATTTTCTCAAGCTGAAAATTTTGAGAGATGTCAACATCTGAGGGACTGGATAATAATTGCGAAATAAAATTTATCTTCGTCGTTGAGGGCTTCCAATGCTCCTCCGATGGCATCGGATACCGACGGTGTAGGATAAACTTCTGCAGGTTGCTGGACTATTGGTTGCTCTACAGAAGTCGCGCGCTCTGAGAGTCGTTCCCTCAATGCCTTCACTTCCTTTTCCTGCTTCTGCAATTGTTTCTGCTGAAGCAGGAGTTCTATCTTCCCCATTCGAACATCATATTTGTCTTCAAGCCTTTCAAATCGGGCGTTGCAAATCGTTGAGCACGTTAGAGGTGGAGTGCAGTTCAGCCATTCTTCCGGTACCTTCTGTGGAGTTCCCGCAGATGTTTTCCACCACATCAATTAGAGCCATGGTGACTTCGCCAACACAGTCCGGAGCCATTGGTTCGGTCCCTGTGTGGTTGTCTCCAGGTGTGGCTTGGCCAGCACAGTCCGGAGACATTGGTTCCGTACCTGTGTGGTTGTCTCCAGGTGTTGCCTCCCCTATCACTATTCTGGAAGCGATCTGTGAGCAAGTTATAAATGAAAAATATAAATATTTGAAGTATTTCCTAAATCAGCATGTAAATTTATAATAATAACAATAAACAACTTGTATAGCACAATATGCAATAGCTTCAAAGTGCTTTACAGAGAAAAACCCTAATAAACAATTAAATAAACAAAAATATAAAAATACAATTTAAAACAGTAAACAAAACATACAATTTCAAACAGTTATAAAAAAACATTTATAACAGATATCCAACTTTCGGGAATCATTGTCAATACATCTTTGTTCTGCTAGCTGTACAGTTCCCTAATTGGAGGTTACTACTTCTAGTAAGGTGTTTTGTAGTAACATTCTGCCCGAAGTTCTCAACTGAGCATGATGCAGCAATAAGTGAGCTCATTAGCTGCACCCGACTACAGCAAGTCTGATTTCAAGCGACATTTGCGACAAAGTCATATATGTTCATATATGTTCATGTATGTATAAAGAAAGACCGAGTACAAGATTGATCATTACCTTCTTTTTTACGAATGTTGTTTTAGTTTTCTTTGGTGGTCTTGGTATTGTGTGGTGTTGTTGCCTGCGTTTGTTTCCATGTTGTACCATGGATGAGGAAGTCTGGTTCTCAATATCTTCTGATGAGGCTGTTGGTGTACGAGGGTCCGGAGGTGTCGTAAAGTGTCCGGAATGTCTGGAAATGCCAGAACTGTGGCCTCAAAATTGAGCTAGATAGATAGTGGCTCCCACCATCCTTATCATCTTAGTAAATAGAAAAAAACAGAAATGACTGGATATTTATTGTCTATTTTTTATTTACTACCAAAAACTAGTAAAAATATAATGGTTCACGTACAGCTAACATCATTCTCATTAAAGGCATTAAGGACTCGCCCCAAACCGCGTACTGCGCTCTGAAAAAGTGAACTTTCCATTGCTTGCAAGTGAAGTTTTGTGCTTGTCGCTACAAACTGCAGACAGTAATTAAACGTGATACCTTCATTGTTATCTTTAGCTGGACCTGAGATGTCCATCGCTGTATCATTTGTACTCTGTGCTGTGGGTATTGACCGCAGCTGTATGTACTGACTGTACACTAGTGTCTTATTACTGACGGTAGCAAGCTGTGTGTGTATTTTCTGGGATCGATGTTGGTGTCTTACACTTCTGTTACACCTCATTCGAAACTAGGTCAGATTACCGGCATGAGACGTTTCTTTGTGGGCGAGTCTTCACTCCCTTTAAATGAAGTACCAGTGAAATCATTGAATAAATCACAAACCTAACTGTTGATGTTACCACCTTCTGCTCTACTCTCCTATACTCTCCTATCCTCTCCTATCCTATCAACTGGCTGTGGGTAAGATAGAATCTGATACTTGCTAGATGTGACTGATCTGATATTCCCCTTTCCCTTTATTTAGGTTCAGAGAAGGAACCGTCACCAAGTGAATACAACCCTTCCAAAGCAGACAGTGTCAAGTACAACAAAGCTCCTTCCTTCTCGATGACCTTCAGACATAGAGGGACTTCTCTGTGGTCTAACTCAGGTAATTATTATCTCTGATTTCTTGCCGAGGGTAGATAGAATCTGTATACCATGGTGATTGCACATATTGTGAGTGTGTTTTACGTATACATGTGACGACAAGACTTGTAAACACGATATGTCACTTACACACACGATGTGTGGATCCATCTTACAGTGAGTTCACAAACCTGATTGTTTTTCATAAATGTCATTTGAGGTCACTCACACACTCACACAAAGGAAAGCTTGGATGAACTTCATACTTGGCATATAGATCCAGCTTAGTGAACAAAAGAAATCACTAATTTCTCATGGAAGTTAAAACTCATCTTTTATATCATTAGAAGTCATTTACTCCAAATATAAAGATTATACAGTTCCTGTAGTGTGTTTAATAGTTCAGTCCTACCTTGTCAGTTCTTTAATTAATATGAGGGTAGATTAATGAGGATAGTTTCAACATTGCACAGTTGCGACAATTTTTTTTTCTATACTGTACTGTCATGTGCTGCTTCAGAGCACTGGTAGTGTCAGTATGAATATTATGTTTTTATCAGATACAGCTTAGGAACCGTTTGTACTGTCAATACTAGCCCTTTGTAGCATAATATGGGAGGACAATTTAGAGAGGTATTAGGAAATTGTCCCAACTGGCTTTCAACATGTAAAGTTTGATTCAAACAGTTCCTTTAGTGTTTTATTTCTGTTCTACCTTGTCAGTTTTTGCATAAATATGAGGATAGCTTAATGAGGACAGTTTCAACATATAGTTTGATGAATATTTAAACAGTTCCTTAAGTGGTTTAATTGAGGATAGTTTCAACATGTAAAATTTGATAAATATTCAAAGACTCACACCTCACACCTGTTCCATTCACAGAACTATCCCCAGCACCAGATCTTTATCATCCACGTGTCAAATTTACCTCCTCCAAACCGCACCGTCCAGCCTTCACCATCCAAGGAATAAGACGACCCAAGAGTCATGCTTTGGGACCTCATGCAACTTTCTGATCTTCATCGTAAATTATTCCCCAGAAGAGGAAACTGGATAGCTCACAGGATCTCCCTTTCTTGTATATCAAAGAGCCTAGAGCGCCCTCACTACTTTGTGTAGAGGAACATGATGCCCTCAAACCATGATATGTGAATTTTGGATTCCTTTGAGATTTTGATTCTGAAAGGAGGCCGGAAACTAACATGCAGGGCAGTGCTTTCAGAAGACTTAAAGACCATAACTGACTGTGTTGTGTCTATAACTGACTGCTCCCTTTATGTTGTGTCTTCACATTCCCTAACATTGAATGGTCCTAGTTTCATTAAGATTGTTTCATGCAATTCTTAAAATCAGTGAGATCTTTGATTCCAGTATAAGGCAGTACCCACATTGACTTTTGATTTAATACCAAATTTAAAGCAGATTTATCCAATTAAGTCTAAATCTGCAGCAGCCTTTGGCTAAATTATCGCAGTTCACACTGTGGTTCATTATTGGTGGGTATTTGATTTTAAATAGCATATAAAATATTTATATTTTGATATGTTTACTTTTGTATAATTTCCTGAATGATTAAACAGACAGAGGATTAAACACACATGACTACCACTTTACTTGAGTTACTTGTCACATAAAACAAGGGTAAGCTGTCATCACTCAGGCGCGTAGCCAATGGGGGGCCAAGGGGAGACTGCCCCCCTCCCCCTTGAGCATATTTTATGTATTTTTTTTTTATATCGCTAGTAATTTTAAAGTAATAAAAGGTTAGATGCAACTTACAAGGCCTAGGAAGTGCCATTTCCAGCGATCTGGGAGGCATTTTCGGCCAAAATTTTCTTGTGTGCTTCGTGCCAACTCATAGTGACGCTACGCTTAGATAGATTGCCTACAGGCTTCGCCCCTCCCTTGGCAAATTCCTTGCTACGCCCCTGGCATCACTTGATGCTTGGCATAAAAAGTTCCTGTAGCTGCCGACTTGTATCCCCAGCAAAGAAATAGTTCAATATTTGGTTAAAAGCTGGGGACTAGTATTCCTGAGTCTTTTAGTCTTTGGTCCTTTGAAATGCTGAAAATACCAAACGCTCTTCATGCGAACAGCCCATGAGCATATGAGAGGCGGGCGTTTGTCATATATGACTCCAACATCATGCACGAGGATGGGTGCAGGTTCAAATGGGTTTGCAATTGCCTCAGGATATCATTATATTAAATGAAAACTTGAATAGGTAGTGACAAGTGATTTAAACTTCCTACTACCACTTTTTGAGGGATAGAAAGAGGTAAGCTCTGGAATTGGATGAGAAGGAAGGAAAGGTGGGTGATTCGATGGAGTCACATATTGTGGAACACTTACTGCCTTATTTGGAATTGGGAGGGGGGGGGGGTCAGAAGCACGAAGCAACTTTATTTTGCTCATCTCAGGAATGTTACAGTGATCAAGCCAAAAAAAGTAAATACCACATTTTTTGCTGTTTCTACTATTATGGCTGTATTTGATAACATTTTATGTATACATAATCATCGGGTGTTTGTTTTTAGAGTAAATACATTTATTGAAAGCCTTAAAGCTCACATGTTAAATACTGACATCACTCCCCATTAACAACATTTACAAAGAGAGAACATTACTTTACAATATATACAAAGATGCTATTATCATTCAAAATAGGAAAGGGAAAAAAAAAGAGAGCCTATGTACATAATAAGTAGGTTGAGCTTTATTTAATACACACATCCACAACCTTTGCATGTCTATTAGAATTCATTGTCCATTGGAAGAGAAAGGTGAAAAAACCAAAGACGAAAAAAAAAAACAGAAAAAATCCAACCAGCGGAGATAATAAGCAAAGTGGCCAGCCACAGCACTTCTTAACAAAGCAGACGAAAAA